>JARVLU010000952.1:29040138-29057174 GCA_031762415.1 Simpsonichthys santanae | reverse complement strand
GGGTCAGTTTGATGATAAAAAGACTACAGAGAAGCTGGAGGGAGCAGCGTCCATCAGCTCGCCGGAACCGGAAGTGATATGTCTTCATAATGTGTTTTAATATAAAAATTGTCATGTCATATTTTTCAATGTCATCACATGTTAATGTCAAATATAAAATTTTAAATAAAATAAAAGTTGAGTAATTTCAATCATGCGGTAACTTACGCTTTATTGCTTGTATTGCTATAAATATATGACCAACACATGATCTATATTTTTGTTTGTTTAATCATAGTACTGGTATTACCAAAACTGGTGTATTGCAGAATCCTTAATAAAGCCATTAAAATGGGTGGAGGTAAAAGTTAAATTTGTGTCATCTTTACCTCAGATGGTCTGGAAATAGACAAACATAATGATCACAGTTTAGACACATGGTAGGAAGTGTTGTTGGGCAGTTTGTTTCCATAGACACCTCTTTTGTTGGGTTTAGTTTTAGGGAGTTAAGTACATGTTCAACATTAGGAGTTAAGAAAGTTCATGCTCTAAAATCCTGGTACCAAATCCAATAATTCTCAGTTGGGTCATCTGGACAGTTTTGTTTTTATAGAAACATTTCGCCCTCCATCTGGAGGGCATCATTAGTCAGAGGAGTTCTAGCAAACTGTTTCCCCACCAAGTAGTAAACACCTTAAGTGGACCAATCAGTTTGCTGGAGCCAAGATTGTTTCTGGGGGCCGTCCTTTGCCTCGTCAACTCCTCCCAGGCCAGCAGCCACAGCCAAAGTGGTTCAAGGCAAGAAAGTTCATGCTCAATAATCCAGGTACCAAATCCAGTAATTCTCAGTCCGGTCATCTGGACAGTTTATTTTCTATATAAAAGAAACTGTCCAGATGACCAGACTGAGAATTGTTGCATTTAATTAACAATGAACTACTTTTAGTTATTATTTGAATCTTTAAACAAGTGATTTGTTACTTTTTGGTTTATTTTTCTCACTCGTTCTGGAACGAGGCGCACACTTTCTCTTCCCTCTCCCTGTTCTCCTCCTACTTTTTTGCTCTCTGTCTGTGCATCAGAGCTCCTATTTTACACATCTTCCAAAATTAAAACTACTGTTATGGATCTGACCAACTGGACTTTTGACGCAAATGACAACATCTTTATAAAGGTTGAATGAATCTTTTCAAAATAGCAACAGGGTCCTGGAGAACCCTGACGTCTGCTCGGACAACACGTGCAGCTGGATATATCTCTAGGGAAGTGGAATGTGATGTGCCTGTCTCTGCTGTCGATCAAGGATGCCAAAATTACATATAATTGGATTTATGATAGCAGATTTCCTGTTTTTGGACTTGTCTGGTTCCTGGTTTATCAATATACAAAGAAGACGGCCACAGCTAATTTGGCTCTCGTCAGGCTGCTGCCTATGTGAAGGTTTGGTTCATGCTTTGAGGGCTCAAAATCAGCTGATTTATGTACTAAACCGTAATATGGAAGTGATTTGAATCACAGGCCACCTGCAGCTTTGGGACTCGTCAGCATGAAATGACCTTGAAGAGGCTCATAAGCATGGACCAGTAAAATTCACCCTAATCTGGCCATTTCGGATCTTGAAAGTATCAGTAAGACTCAAGGCTGAAAAGAAAACTAGTCTGCCTGAATAAATCAACAAATGTGGAGTATCTGGATCTGACTCTAACTTGACTTGGCCATGGATGAAAACAGGCCAACTCGTCAATTTATCTTGGGAAATGTGTAAACTAAGGAAAAGCTTCATCCATCACAACCCCCCACCCAACTTCTGTGGAGACTTATCAGAACTGTGCTGTCTGAACATCACTTTATTACGACAATGGGCTATCCTTTAGTGTTTCATGGACCACTTCATCATCAAATGCATATGTAGCATGTTCATGAATGTGCTTGCTGGCAGAGTTTTTGATGTCTTAAATCATGTCCCATAGGACAAGGTGTGAAGAGATCTTTTTTATGTAATGTCACTATCCTCTCCTCGTGGCTTTATCCCTTTTTCTATCTAAAAATTAATTCTGAAAAGGATAAGAAGGCTGTGCTCTTAAAGAGCAGCAGCTACGTGCACTCCGCCCATCTTTTGGATGACTGTACGGACTTATTTTGTTGTATCTCGATACAATGATAATAAAGTTTATTCTGATTTTGAATTCTGATTCTGAATTAGCATTTTATTACTTTTAGATAGCTTTTAGTCAGCTTTTGCTACTTTAAACTGCTGGTAGAATATGTATTTAATAGTGAAAAAACAAAAGCTGACATGCAACAAACTTACATACTCTCAGGGATGACACAGAGGGAGACAGAACCATAATGCCATACAGATAATGCCCAGACAATGAGGAATAGAGATGCAGACTTACATAAAGCTAACGAACAGACAATGACAAACACCTGGGGAAGGACAACAGGTGCGGAGGCAGGAGTTGATTACAAGAGGGAGAAACACTGAAGAGAGCACGACAGAAGACAAGAATTACACAAACACACGCAGATCCTCTCAGTTTTTATCTGATGAGTATTTGTTAATTCAAAATAAAACAAAAACTTTATTTTTATTATGTCATTGTATGCATTTACTGTATTTGGGAATGGATGAATACTGTTTACCATACACATAGATCAGAGAAAACCCACAATAAATTCAAACACAATTTTGTTTAAAAAAATTATATTTGTAATACGATGTACAACCATTCCACCCTAAAAAAAAGAACAGTTCAAATAAAAACCTCAACCCTCAAAATTATTGCAACATTCATGCTTCTAATCAGCGCAAACTTCCAACTGAAATAAACCCATCAAGAAAATATGACGTTTTTTTTATGAATACCAAAGAGTTCTTCTGTATTAGGAATCCTCTTTCCTGTTCATTTACAAGTGTGTCCTGCAGCTGTGAAGAATCTGATTCAGTTCTTGCTATTGAAAGTCACAGCAAACTCATTTTCTTTTACAAAATGATAGTACTGTACTTATGAAAAGGGTTGTAAGCTCAATTATCCAGGTATGACAGGTTAAATTGTGTCATGACACAATTTAACCTTTTTTGT
Source organism: Simpsonichthys santanae (assembly GCA_031762415.1). Taxonomy (NCBI): domain Eukaryota; kingdom Metazoa; phylum Chordata; class Actinopteri; order Cyprinodontiformes; family Rivulidae; genus Simpsonichthys; species Simpsonichthys santanae. The sequence continues at coordinate 29,054,109 of JARVLU010000952.1, read as the reverse complement.
TGATAGTACTTATGCTTCAAATGAAAGTATAGTAGTACAAGACTGAGCAATAAGGATGTACCGTATTTTCCGCTGTACACATCACTCTGCCTATAAGTTACATCAGTCCATATTTGTCTAATAAAGTGGAAAACGCCATACAAATGTCACTTCGCCATATAAGTCACATCTATTCAGCATCACTGCTGATGCGTTGCGTTTGTTACACGTCACCGCTGACAACCCAGAAATGTGGGTTGAACCCGGAAATGTGGGCCGGTGTTGTGCCAAAAATCAATGGATTGCCAAATGGTGGCTGCGGGAGAGTGTACAGGAGGGCTTTAACAAGAATTTAACAAGATTAACACTTAAGAACAATTATTTGTTGGCTCGACATTATAGCAAAGGAGTGTCTCAGTCTAATGTTTGCTTAATAATAATAACTTTAATGGTCAAATCAGCTGAATTTCAAAAATAGTTTTGCTGCTTCGTTGCTCCAGGAGCACGCAGAGGGAGGAAATCGAGAAGGAGGAACGCTGCTTGTTTCTTCAAAATTTAACAAGAAAAACACCTGAAATAATTATTTGTTTGCTTGACTTTATAGCAAAGGAGTGTCTCAGTCTAACGTTTGCTTAATAAATGCACTTTAATGGTCACACATTAGCTTCATTTTGCAGCTGGTTTGGCGTTTCCAAGCAGCGAGCAGAAAAAAGGTGGGGAAACTGTGGCAAACCGATTGCATCATTAATAGCTGGTGAAGATTCTCAGTCATCCAGGACATGGTAAATTCAAAAAAGTTCAAGAAAAAAAAAACAAAGTATAAAGTATGATAAATAAAGTCCAGTTGTTTTTGTCTTGAACCTTTCTGAATTTTTCATTATAGCCACGTTTACCTGTTACATGATACAACAGCATGCCTTACAGCTACTCTGCTTCCCTAAAGTGGCTGAAAGTGGTACTGCTTAATTAATTTTTTTCAGCCAGAATTAATGAAAACGGTCATATTTCAGCAAAAATTGGTTTATAAATATGGGAAAATCCATAAATATGTCACAGGGCATGTAATTATGCAGAAAACTGCAACTTATAGGGCAGAAAAAGTGAGGAATTTGTTCAATAAAATGCTGAGCATTTTAGAAACAAATGTTATACCAATAGAAATATTTGTTCTTTACTAGAGGGTTTTTATATGAATAGAACAATTTGTCAAATATTTGCCCACTCTGTCTTGTTTCCATCAGTTCTCTCCCTCCTACCAGCCGCCAGTCCCAACACAAGGCAAATTTACAGCAATTCTTGCTTTTCACACATGGTTATTTAGTCCTTTACTCATGCAGAGATAATTATAGTGCAGCAACAAACAGTTTTAGAGCAGAGAAAGCAGTTTTAATGAGCTGCTGCTGTACGATTTAGACCCTTTGCATATTTTTTGCTTAAAAAAAATGACCATGTTCACAAAATAGTTGCGACTTGCAATGAATTAAAGATTACCAGCTCAAATGGTGCAGTTGAAATACATTTTGCTGAAACATGTTTCAGGTACAGAAACATGTGCTGCCAGAGATTTTTATATTCCTTCACTGTGCCTATGGATTATCTGAGGATTTGCTTGTTCTAACATTAATGCTGAGCTCACCAGTAAACCATGGTTTCTGCTATATGATCCTTTCAAAATAAACTACAGTGGCTAAAAAGGTGCTGGGATTCTCTGAGCTGTTTCTTGGAATATAGAAAAAAATCAATGGTTTAAACAGAATGTTGCGTTGGTCACATCAGTTTGTCAGATTTGCCCATTTTAGCTACTGTTCAAACATGCAAATATCACTGCTCATTCCCACTCTACCCAGCATCAGACTGACCTTTCCTTCGTGCCTCTGGCTGTTTCAGACCCACGGGACTTTAGAGTCGAGAGCAGAGACAGGAGGGTGTCAGAAGGATGGGAGCCCGAACCATTAGAAGGGTTAGAGCAGCTTTATCGGGCCCTTGAACAAGCCAACGTGACGCCACTGGGAGACCCTAAACCCTGCAGCAGGCAAGAGCTTCGGCGCTGCTTCACCCAGAGAGTCAGGGACCCACTGCTCAACGACCGGCTGCACAGAGTCCGAGCCCTCCGCAGCACTTTAAAGGTATCGACTCGATCAGACAGGATTACATCACCCCGACTCAAAAAAGTGTTCAACGTTCCTGACGTCTCTTTGCTCCTGCAGGCCAAAGAGTCGGAGCTGGAGGTGATCTGCGCCCTGCTGGAGGAGCCCGGCCTGTGCTCGCAGACCTTCAGAGAGTGGAAGCAGTGGCACAGCGAGCTCTACTCAGACATCTGCCAGCTCAGCCCCGGCACCAACGGCCAGGACGACCTGTCCCCGCTGGGCGCGCCCCTCATGACCCACACACACTCCTTCATCGAGACTCACGTGTGATGAAACTAAAACAAAACTGAGCCGATGCGCGCGCACGCACACGCACGCGCTGCCACAGGGCTTCACGTTCATCGAGCTGTTCCTCCTGATCACGACTCAGAGCACGCACCCACTCCCACAGAAACATTGTAAGATGTGTAAATATCAAAGAGGGAACGGTCTGAGACCTGCGCGTACGAACTTTTGATAATCCCAAGGACCCCACAGGGTGCCTGCTGCATGCCTGAACAGAACACATTACTCTTCCTTTGTTTATTGAACTCGCCTAACCCTTGTTAAGAAAACCGGGAAAATAGGAGCATTTTAACGCTGGTTTCTTTGTGTTCTCTACATTTGGCTACTGTTTTTGTTTGAGTTAAGGGGGTAGGGGGAGCTATGTAGCAGCAATACAGACGAGAATCCTTTTCACCACAGCACTGTACTTTTTCTACTAATGAACTTTGCACCCAGAGCCACCAGTTCTCCCCCTTTCTCTTCTTTTTCTTTTTTTCTCATTGCATACGTGATTCACAGGGACCTCACTGTTAATCCGGGCCGATCTCACGGGACAATGTGGGGACATGTGAGGGAGGTGTAAGACTGTGACGAGCAGCTATCAGTGCTGGTGTTTTAGCTGTTTCTCTGGGAAAACCCCATGAAATTTAAGCATCGAGCGACAGCTGCGCTAGCTGGCCACGAGCGCACTCTTTTAAACTGTGAAGTGTTCAGAAATGCCCTTTCACCTGCGGAAGGCTCCTCTGTCAGAATGCACTCCCCTCTTTCCACGTCCTCCTCCTGTTGATTTTTATTTCCCTCTAACGCTCATCAACTTGTGCATATGTGTATACCGATGTAAATGTTCGCGTTCCACTTCCACTGTGATACGCTTCTGGAGGTAGTCGAGGGAAGAGCTTGTGTTTGTGTGGGTGAAAGGCATCCTTTTCAAAACTTGATTTCCAAACAGCGAATGCAAGACATAAAGAGTTTGTTTCAGTCAAGCCGCTCACCACAAAAAATGCACTTTCTATATCTCTGTATCTCACTGGCTGCACCACAGGGTCTGTGTCCCGCCAGCCTCCTTCCCATCGCTGTTCAGATATCAGGTAAATGCATCCGCCGCCCCATTTTCTACAGATTTGTGTACAGCCTACAGATATATTTAAACATAGAATATATAAATCTATTTATGTTTTGTGTTATAGGTATAATGTAAAGTACGATGTATTCTATGCCAAGGTTTTGCAGTGTCCCCCCTCTTCACTCTGTACATGCAGGCTGCTCAGCAGCTGAACGACCACCACTGACAGCTGAGTGACAGTTTCTGCAGGTTTATGTTCTTCTCCTGCTCATGCGTTGCATGAAGAAAGGTCTCGGACTGGCGTGAAAGGACAGGGTTAAAATACTGTGGATCATTTTACATTCAACTCTTCTCACATTAGCTGGATTTGTAGCGCATGATACATGCAAAACTGCTGTTCTTTATGTTTTCACATGTTTAAAAGCTTGTTTTGTTAGAAAATGTTCGAAGACACACACTGTACGAGAACTGTGGCAGGGAGACTTGGGCTCCCCAGTTCTTTGAAATAATGCAGATCTTTCTTTAGCGTCCAAGCAAAACGATTCTGTTTGTTGCTTTTGGTTTATTCAGACTGACATGCCATCATGGTGAAAAAGAGTTAACCCTCTTGCTTTTTTAGGGTTTAACATATCAGACACAATAAAAATGATCCAAATTGAACCTTATGTTACAAAAACGCAACAGATTCCATCATGAAAAATGAAACCAAAATGGAAAAGACCAAAGTTCATGCTCAGTAATCCAGGTATAAAATCCAACAATGTTCAGTCAGGTCATCTGGACAGTTTCTTTTTTTTGTGCTGAGACGTTTCACCCTTCATCCAAAGGACTTCTTCAGTCTGAGGAACCACCAAATATAACTGATTCTCCACCAACAGTACTAAAATGGAGAAAAAAAAGAAAAAAAAACAGCAGGCTGGTGCTAAAATGGCCTCTAGGGCCCGCCCTCTTCCTTGTCAACTCCACTGGATGAGAGACGAAACGTCTCAGCCCAAAAAAGAAACCGTCCAGATGATCTGACTGAACATTGTTGGGCAAAATGGAAAAGCTTGAACAGCTTGGAGACTCACCTTTACATCCACACCGTCCTTTACGTGTGACTTTATCAGTCTCTCATGTTAGTGGGGACAGTTTGGCCCACTCTTGTTTACAACGTTGCTACAGTTCATTCAGGTTGGCAGACATTTGTTTGTGCACAGCTTTCTTTAGGTTCGATAACAGCATTTCTGTCAGGTTTAGGTTTGGACTTTGACTAAACCATTACGTTAGATTCCTCCCGCGGACATGATTTGCTGCTATGATTGGGATAATGTTGCAGTTTTTTCATGGCACAGATTCAGCTGTCAGACAAATGGCCTCACATTCGACCCTAGAATAGTTTTGGTTTACAGAGGAGTTCAGCTCAATGACTGCAACATCATCATCTCTTCGTCCACTCGATAGGAGTTGTTTGTGCAGAGATCCCATGTTGAAATGTTTTTCCCTAACATGGTGCTATGCATTATGGGTAAACATATGCATTTTGGTTTCGCAAATGGTAAATGGACTGTACAATAGTCCCCTTGTTTATCGCGGGGTTTCCGTTCCCAACCCCACTGCGAAAAGTGAAAAACTACCAAGTAGGAATAGTAGTACAAGTAGTAAGTTGTTTAAGTAGTTTTAAACCCTTCCCACACTCTTGCAATATTCTAAGCAATGTTTCTAAAGTCTAAACACTAATAAACGAGCACAGCATGTCATGATCTCAGCTCTCGGCCACGCCCACTTCTCCACTGCAGAGCGAAAATCATGCCATGCAGCAGGAGGGAGCTTCTCCCAGGTGCTGAATCATTTAAAGTAATTTATTTTAAATAAAAATTCCATGCCAATCGTGCGGCTCATCCATCAATCAGTCTATTTTGTGTCTTGTCCAATCTTACCTTGAAAAACCGCGAAAGAGCCAGTCTGCAAAAGTTGAGCCGCAATGTAGCAAGGACTGTACTTTCATAGCACTTTTCTATTTTATTAAGACGCTCAAATATCTTTACAATCTGTGCCTCATTTACCCATTCATACAGCACTCTACTAGACCTGAACAAAGACTAATCAGAGCTTTATCACATTCATACACTGATGGGACACACATAGGAGGCAATGAGGGGTTCAGTGTATGGGCCCATGGACACTTAAGCATGTGACTGCTGGTGGAACCGAACCTTCCACTCACCTATTGAAGGACTGCTCTTACCATTCAGTCACAGCTGCCCCAAAGTTAATCTGTCCAAAGTACCATGTTGCAGAGGTTTTGTGCTTCCTTACAAACCTAAGTCATGCTGCCATGTTCTTTTAGAGGAGGTTGTTGCTTGGCAACCGCTCCCAACAAACTATATTGTTCAGTTTTTTTCTGATTATTTTGCCATGGCAGCCAACTCGGACCCGAAGGTCCTGGGTTCAATCCCCGCTCATTGCACATCTCGTGGTGTCTCTGAGCAGGACACCCAATCCCCAGTTGCTTCCATAGCTTCCCACTGCTCCACCTGGTGGTAGATGGGTTAAATGCAGAGAGCCAATTTCACCAATGTATGAGAACATACAATGAAGACAACACATAACACATTATTATTATTATTACACTTTGACCTGATAATTGATATATGTAGATATCTGTAGAGCTTTTATATTAAGCACTGCACAGTCTGACTTTGGGGTGAATTTGTTGGATATCCACTCCAGAGAATAACGGCAATTGTCTTTAATGTTTTTGACTTGTAAATAATTCCTCTCACTGCAGAACGACAGTTTCAAAACAGTTTGAGATGACCTTTAATCTTTAGTCTATTGATGAGCACAACAGTTGCTTCTCTAAGATCATTGCTGATGTCTTTCCGCCTTGGCGTTGTGTTAATACACAGCTGTATGCTTCAAGTCAGCAAACTGTTTAAAGTCCTCCATAGAACAGATCACACTAGTGGTGATCAGCTGATGGACACATGGGATCAGCTGCTACTTCCCCCTCCTTGAATCCTATGGATGCATCAAGGGTCACACGCCACTTTCAGTTCAGTTCACACTGTATTAATCAAAGACCGGATCATTTTTATATGTCCTGACATGTAAAGCCCTAGATCTTAAAGAGGATGGATTTTCTTTTCATCCCAAAAAAATGTACACAGAGAGGTTTTATATGATTATCTGTAAAAGACACATGCAGTTACCTCCACAATGAAAGCTGTTGTGACACGGGCTTGTGTCTGTAAGCCTCTACACTCTGGATTATCTGAAACTCAAATGAATTGTTTCATCACCGTCAGGCCAAAGACTCCACGGTGCCCCCCCCCCCACCCCCAGTGTCACAGACTCTGAGACGTGTAGCACCAGCTGCATCCAGCACTGTCTTTCTGCTTTTCTGTCAGTCTCCTGTAGATGTTTCTTCCCGTCCCACTGAAGCGAAACATCGACCACGTCACTAAGATACAGCTCATGTTTCTGAGTGGGTCATCTGAGCGTGTCACAGAGACACTAAACGATGCAAGCACGCTCACGTGCCTCCCAGTCCTCTTTGGCAGCAAAGGACTAACTATACTGGTGTTCCTACTCACAGCTGTTGAAGAGCTGACTTAGTTCCAGTCTGCAGGCCTCCATCTTTGTTTTCTGTTTGTCCCCCCCAGCTCCTCTGAGCAGGCAACATACTGTAGATTTAAGGAGTTAAAACTTTACTGTAGGCATTGACTGTGTTACCCTTCCCAGATTTTATTTGTGTGTGTGCGTGTGCGTGTGTGTGTGGACCTGCAGAAAACAGGAAGAAAAGGGAGATTCCACTGTGTGTTCTTTCAGGGGTGTACACCTCATGGTACATTGCACAGGTGTGTAAGTTGTAAGTTGCACTGCGACATTAAAAAAGGAACATATTGCTCTTTTACAAGGACAAGATTAGCTTACTGTTATAATGTACATTAAACTGACTAAAGATATTAAAAAAAAAAAAAAAGAAATTACATTTATTCTTCCTAAAGTAGCCTTTTTTGGTTTCATATATATGAATATATATAAATATAAATATATATTACAAAAAATACAGATTGTAAACTTAAGTTGTTAAACTTTGACTTCAATAAACTGAATTCTCTGCACTATGAGTTGTTGTCTACTTAGATTTATTGTGCTTTATTTTATTTAAAGACCTTTTCAGAGCAATGTGGTTTGTCTGTCACCTCCAGATCTATCAGCCGTGGTGCCATTGTGGTTTACTCAAACAATACTTTGTGTCTCTTGGTGTTAATTAAATAAAAATAAATGCATCTGGGAGGAAAAAAATTAAAGTTTGAGCAATAATAATTTATTTAGATTATGATTTAAACATGACAGCATCATGGTTGGTTTGCAGGAACCAGACTGATCGGCTAATAACAATGGACCTACTTCCAGAGCAGATTTAGTCATTTTAAATCTGTTTTTATTTTTATTTTTTATTGCTAGTTTTAGATTACAGTTGTTTGTGCTGATACAGTGTATTATAATATTCCTGCTTGAAGCACTGGATGCTGTTTCTGAAGAACTATACAGTAGTTATACAGAGTAGCTGCTCTTAATAATCAGTGAATTTAATGTAAAAACCATGTAATTCAAAATGGAAGGTAAGATGAAGATTACAAAGTAACATTGCACAAATCACTGGAGATCCTGTTTGCCTTTGTGTTTGAAACAGCTATAACTTGTCAGTCCTGTCAGAATAAAACTATTCCCCACTGAAGCTGTTCCAAATCTATCTAATAAAGGTAAGATATTGAGTGTTTATTACATTTATTTAAATGTTATAAATATTACATTAAGTTGATTAGTTTGATACGATGGGTCCAGATTCTTTAAAACTTCATAAGATGAAACAGAGGATGCAGTAGAAACACGCCATGACCTGACCTACAAGCTGCTGTGTTTTGAATAACTTATAAGAGACACAGAGTCAACTAATCAGGAAAAAAACATACAGAATATACCAACAAATTAGCAAATAGCTCAAAAACCTTTGTGGCACCGTCTGGGAATCCTTGGGGCAGATATGTTACATGCACATTATTCTTGTAATGATGTACATATGACTACAAACAAATGTTAAACCAGTTGTTATTTTTGTATGAATAAAATCAAAATATTTTAATTATTTGCATGCAAACTAAAAACAAACAAACAAACAAACAAAAAAAAGCTGTCCTCCTTCCAGAACATTGAGAGGACGTGCACAACCAGTTGTTCAGAATGTGACGACCTGCAGTAGCGCCGTCAGGCCGCCAGGTGTCAGTAGCTCAGCGCGTTTCAGAGGAGGCGCAGCGAGGCTGCTCGACTCCAGGACGAAGAAGATCACTGTCATGGCGGCCAAGGTGAAGCGTTTAATGAATTCTTTGTGGATACGTCATTTGTATTGTTTTTACGGTGTATTTTCAAGAAATGCATGTGTTGTCTGCTTATGTAAACTCACCTGGAGCCGTGAAAGTGTGCATGACATGACTGCCATCTTGTAGTTTTAGTGTAACGTAGCCCTGCGATCTAAACACGACGACGTTTCGCCTCATAACAAACTGCTCTTAGTGTAATATCCGTGTGCCACGACTTTACAATCAGCACTGTGCACATTTAGCCTCAATACGAGCACATTTATTTGGTAGTAGCGCCGTTTGAGTGCTGAACAATAATGTGTTTAGAGAAACTTTGACATGGGTGGGATAATGGGTTTGAATCAATCTGCTGCAGATATGTATTAGTTATTCTCCGTTATTATTTTCTATAAAAAAGACTAGTTATTATATGTAAACAATACAAGAGAGTTAGCGATTGTAAAATTTCACTAAAACAGTTCTGGAGCAGTTGTGAATTTGCTTATATACACAGAGAGATAATAAAGAAAAAAACAAGTCACAATCATAAAAATATATAGTGTATATATACAGTATTTACAAAGCCCATTTTCAACAAGAATCAGCCATAGAGCTGTTTAATAAATATCCTAAGAAAGTTTGGATGCATTTACGTAACGTTAGTTTAGTTTGATCTATAAAAATAACAATGAGAAACATTAGAGTTAACTAATTTCATTTAAAATAAAAATATATACAATGAAGAAAGCAACAGTTAAAGACCTGATGCTTTGAGCAAAAGTTCTTAAAGATCAGAAACATTAAATACAACTAAAAAGCAAGAAGACGTGTTTTAAGAGCTTCATTAGAAAGACTGATTTTGAGCAGGAATGGAGCGGTGGCCAAAGCTTTTGAGACAGATTTGTCTTGTGGACTAATCTAGAATGTGGAACATCAAAAAGCAGCTGCTCAGATCTAGATTCAGAATCAAAACCTGTGAGATTCAGATAAATATTCAGATCCTACAAAGTTCTGTAATCAAACAGAAGAACTTGAAGATAATGCTGTATATTTATTTATTTTCATTCACCCTTTGTTTATCCAGGTTAGTCTCATTGAGCCACGAGAACTCATTTTCAAGAGAGACCTGTTTAGGGAGCAGATGGTGGGGGTTAAGGGCCTTGCTCAGGGGCCCAGAGTGGGGCAAATGAGGGTGGAGGCAGGTGTGGGTGTTTCACATTTTTCCACCCACATTTTTTGATGTTGTCGGTACTGGGGCTTGAACCGGCGCTCTTCCGATCATAGGCCCACCGTATCTAACCACTGCGCCACCACTCCCCAATATTAATACATCAAGATAATGTTTTTGTCCCAGTTGGAACATACACAGAGGGATATCTATGATAATGCTTTAAAAACACTCGCATCAAGGAAACTAGTAAAACAAAACATCAAACAAAAATAAATCTGGCTCTTTTTCTTGTACCAGTTTAATTTCTGGCTGCAGCCAGTGCAGGGTCCCAAAATAAAGCCACTTACAATGATCTAAGCTGAAGGTGATTGATGTCATCATGAGCTGAGTATCAGTTTCCCCTCAGTAGAAAGCAGAGGAAACACTTAAAAAAAAAAAAAACTCTAGAATGTAAAGTAAATAAAATTACTGTAGTTTTCTTTTTACCTAAGTGTATTTTATTGATAACAATAATGATAACCCTATTTATTAAAATAAAATGACATTAAAACGTGTTTTCCTGTCAAGAACGATTGCTTAAAGAAGAGCTGTTTTACTAGAACGCATGTTTACTTCAAAACACAACTAAACATAAAAACACAAGAAACATTCTTCCAGTTCAATGTTTATTTTCCGAAACTGCAGTTAACAATACATCAAACTTATAATGCAGCATTAGGCCTCATTCCCAGCCAGATCCATTCATGCATGTGACCAAAACATGTCTTGAGCCAGGCAGACAAAGAGCCTAACGAGCCTCGGAGTAGTTTTAGTGTGATCTGCAGGAACATGACGAGGTTTCTCACAGATCTCTAAAGGTTTGATCTCCAGACAGTTTGGAACTGATAAATCCTGGATGGGAAGAGAAACGTCTTCAGCTTCAGAATAAAAGTCCAGTTGTTTTGTTTTTTTTAAACGACCTGGATCACTGAGTCTTCTGAAGATTCTGTCAGCAACTGATTCGTAGCTCCAGTCTCATGAATTATTTCTGTCTCAGGAATCAGGCAAAAATGATTCAACAGTTATTTTAATAAACAAACATCTAACCACACTGAACGAAATTTGTTAATTTTCGCAACAATGATATAAAAACAAACACCACACACACACACACACACACACACACACACACACACACATACAAAAAAAAAGTTATCCTGATAAATAGATCGGTTACAAAACTCCCTCTAAAATAAAAGTAGGTTAGATTTAAATCACTCAGTTGATGTTAGTAAAGAAAAAAAAAAACCCTGAATAATTAATTGTCCAAAATTCCCCGTTCCCCGACTGCAGTTTTTAGAGCACTTCTTTAAAAAGAACAAAATATAAGTTACCCTCAGAAAAAAAAAAATCAGATTTGTACTATTCTAAAGTTCAGACAGTAGAAGAAAAAAGCTGCTGATGTCTAAAGTCATTTTCATGCCTCTGCTGACCCAGAAAACTCCCACTCAGAGGAAATAATCCTACGATTACAGACGCTCTCACTGATCACAAAGTGCAGTTTGGTCTGTGTAAGTTTTATATCCAAAGAGCCTTTTCTGCTGAGCAATGTTATAGTAAAATAATGAAGTTAATTCAGATTTAAACTTTCATGCAAATAGTAAACCCATGAAATACATTTTCTCCCGTGGTAGTAAACAAATTGAAGTTCTTGGTGGTGGGAGATGTTCTACTGAGCTGCGTTTGATGCTATTAGACGTGATGCTGTTTTGTATAATTATTTGATAGTTGTTTTTTTTTTTATATATATTATAAATTCATGAAGAACAGAGAAATTGCTCAATGTTTGTGCTCACTGTCACAAATTGTTCTAAGTTGGAATCAGATGAAAACATTGTGTTTGATGTTAGATAGATAGATGAATTTTGCTGCGTAAATCCCACAGAGCATGTGCAGAGTGTCATTACTCTGTTTCTGATTGGAGAGTCTGCTGCAATAGACCTAGGCCTGTCACGATAACAATTTGGCTGAGCGATTGATTATCTCAAAAATTATTGCGGTACACGATAATATTGTTTGAAATGTGACAATAATAGTAATTATTGTCACATTTAAGAAGAAATGTTTAATTTTTGTCTGTAGTACCTTTTTTGACCACTGGATGGCAGTATAGAACTGAGCTGAAGGATGGATAGTGAGGGAGCACAGTGCGTCTCTTTAAGAAAATGGGAGGGAGAGGCCCCTTTACGTGACATGGGCTGTCTCTCATTTTTTTGCTTCTCAAGATGGTGGATGCTCGTGTGGTTTGAGATCTTTGGCATTTTTCACACAAAGCTTTTAATAACAAATAAGTTCTCAGCTTCTTGTTGCAGAGAAAAACAACTTTTTACACGAAGGCACAGGTTTCAACTGTGAATTTTGAAGCTTCGACAAGACAGAGTCCCCCCCGAGGTCGGCCTGTTAGCTTAGCTTGTAGCTTAGCTGCTTTTAACGATCCAAAAACACAATTTTGAACGGTTAAAATGGCTTTTAAAGAGAAAAGAGAAATGGAGGGGCCAGTGAAGAGCACCGGAGTTGAGCTTTTTGTCATCCAGCGTCTTCAGTAGAAAGAGAGACACGAAGAAATGATAAAGCTGATAAATGAAAATGAGGTTGATCATTTTAATTTATCATGAGATTAACTGATTTATCGTTTATTGCAACAGGCCTAATTAGACCCCCGTCATAGTTACCCCAGTAAACCCACCACCTGTCACCCCCACACACAAACTCAAGGGTCCCCCTGAGAGTCATTAGAGTCTGTTAGACGTTACTGTTGCTGCTTCAAGCTGACAGATACAGTGACATTGTTTCTTCATTCCTTCCTAGGTGGTGATGGTGGCCGTCCCAGCGGTGCTGGGTCTAGCCTCCATCCGTGTATACACTGTGAGAGAAGCGCCTCCTGGTAGTCTGGTGTCTCGAGATAGGGTACGGCTGTCCGGCAGCATCAGCAGAGGTGGTAGGACAGGGTTTGTTTCATTTATTGGTCCTGTCTCTGCTTCTGTCCACAGCTGGACATCTACGCCCCGCTGCCAGAGGCTGCTCCGGCTCTGTTTCTCCCTGAGAGTCCGGGAGTCGTCGAGAGAGGCTTGACTACAGCCAGAGAGGGGGTCCTACCGTTAGTCCAGGCTGTCAAGGTATTTAAACGAGTTAATATGGCGCAGAGCTTCATGTTTACTTGGAATGAATAAAAGTACCAAGAGCTCAGAGACGAGCGAGGGCTCTTTACGTGCACCTGCAGCTCGTTACTCGAGCCTTGATTTTTGTTCCTCTCCTCTGCGGTTAGTTACAGAGCACAATCCCACGAGCTGCAAGTGCGGGCGCAGCGCTGCACAGGAGTTTGACAGGAAGTAGTGTTGTTGCAGGGAGGTTCACGGCTGTGATGTTTACAGCAGAGAGATGTGACAGTTTGATGGTGTGAACGAGAAGGGGAAAACTAACACAACTGTGATGCATCAGTGTTGGTGATAATCGTTTGTGCTGGTTTCAGGGCTGTTCTTTGTTCCATGCAGGGTGCCTGTGTCTCAGTAAAAAGGGGAAGTTTTAATCTGTACCATGCAGGAGAGGGTAAGTTAAGAGGAGGCACAGTTCCAGACTGTGCTAAATACATTTGTACATTCACGCCTTTCTCACTAACTGTAGCAGAGTAAACACAGAGGAACACACTTGACCTCAAAACTGTGAGAATGAAAATGATATGTTTCATAATGTTGACTCTGCTCCCTTCTTGTTTTTTCTAGATGCATATTATTATTTATTAGACCCGCCCCCAGGCTTTCTACCCAGATTTGGTACCATCACCATGGCTGGCCTGCTGGGCATGTTCTTGGCACGGAGAGGTAACCAGCTGCCCAGATTCTGTACCACAAACAAACACTGCTTATTTTTTTATTTATTTATTTATTGTGTGTGCGTGCGTGCGTGCGTGCGTGCGTGCGTGCGTGCGTGCGTGCGTGCGTGCGTGCGTGCGTGCGTGCGTGC
>JARVLU010000952.1:28909606-28925211 GCA_031762415.1 Simpsonichthys santanae | reverse complement strand
CTATACATAACTGATAAAATACTATAATCTACCAATTCATGGAACTTCAATAAATTTAGTTGGAGAAACAAGGTGTACACTTCTTCAGGTGAACGTCCATATTTGTTTTGTTTCCTGAGTACATGTATTTGAACTCACACTGACACCTGCTGCACACGACATGAAGTTTGTCTGTTGAGACGTTCTTCTGTTGAATCTAAATGTTTCCACAGTGTTGGTTTAAATCCAGCAGGAGAGTGAATTTCATTATCTGTGTTTTCTGACTCGTCTGCCATGTTGCTGAGGCGCACGGAAATGGTGACACAGATGTGCCATGGCAATTTCAAAATAAAAGTGTATTCAAAAAATGATATGAATCGATGTTTTAGTTTTGCCATGATATAACTGAATCAATAATCACCGAATTGATTTATCAATTTAAATCGATGTATTACACCCCTGTATGGATGTTTTTATGTACTGACTGTGAAACAAATTGCCTCTTGGGGATAATAAAGGTTCTTGAAATTGAACTACATGATTATTACACAGAATGAATTATTCAAGGCCTTTTATTCTTGTAATTTTTATGACTGTGACTTACAAATAATGAAAAAAACTAAATTTATTGTCTCAGAAAATTAGAATATCAAGAACATGTTCAGCAATGGAGACTCACTGTGTCAAACCCTAATCAGCTGATGAACTCCTAGACATGAGCTACAAATGTCTCATTCCTCAAGTCCAGCCACTCCTGAACCAGAGACAACGTCAGACGTGTCTTACCTGCTGAGGAGAAGAACTGGACTGTTGCTCTGTGGTCAATGTCCTCTTTTCAGATGAAAGTAAATGTTGCATGTCATTTGGAAGTCAAGGTCCCAGAGTCTGGAGGAAGAGATCCAGAATCCATGTTGCTTGAAGTCCAGTGGGAAGTTTCCACAGTCAGTGATGGTTTGGGGACATGTCCTCTGCTGGTGTTGGTCCACTGTGTTTTCTAAAGTTCACAGTCAGCGCAGCATCTAGCAGGATATTTTAGAGACTTCCCGCTTCCTTCTGCTGACAAGTTATATGATTTAATTTTCCAGCAGGGCTTGACACAGGTACCAAAATGTGGCTATGTTATGTTCTAATTTTCTGATTTTTCATTATTTGTAAGTCATAATCTTCAAAATTACAAGAAATAAAGGCTTGAAATGTTTCACTTTATGTGTAATAAATCTATGTAATATATGAATTACACTTTCTGAAATGACTGACAAAAAAAAAACTTTTATGGAATGAAATATAGAAACCTTATACAGGCCTTTAGTTCCTGAACTATTCTAGACTGCAGCAGTAAAAGTTGCAGCCACACTTGGAAAAACTTTCCTAAATAACGTTTGCAAAACTACACAATTGTGCCAATTGCGCAACACCACTATGATACTGCAGCCACACATATCACTGGGTTGGCTTTGTTTACGAACATTCTGACATTTTGATTACTTCCAG
The DNA here is from genome assembly GCA_031762415.1 of Simpsonichthys santanae. Classification (NCBI taxonomy): domain Eukaryota; kingdom Metazoa; phylum Chordata; class Actinopteri; order Cyprinodontiformes; family Rivulidae; genus Simpsonichthys; species Simpsonichthys santanae. The sequence continues at coordinate 28,923,741 of JARVLU010000952.1, read as the reverse complement.
TAAGGGATGACAAGAAATATCAAACTGGCACATTCTTCTTCAGATAAAGTAATAAGTATTTATAAAATACAGGCTTCCTTTTCATTGCCTATGCATACTCTGACTGTAAACACCCATCAAATATGAGAAATCGGGTCCAAAATTAGATGAATATTAGGCTCACCAAAGAACAAATTTACATAAGATGGTAGTTCCTGTTTCTCGCTTGTTTGCACAAGTTAATGGTCAAGTCTCGTTAGAATTAGAACGACTTCTCTTTTTGTATTTCTCTCAACACACCAGAATGTTGCACAAGAACTAAATGGAACACAACAAAAGACTAGATTTAACAAAGCAAAAAGAAACAAGTCAGTCGTGACAATCAGATTTCCAGACATGCAATTTATATTAAAACTACATGCAAACCTAATTTTTTTAATATTTATTAATAATTTACAGACAAACGCATGACAAATATATAAACTCAAGCAGAAAAATATTTTCCTTACTTCTGCATCACTATGATTGGGTTATCTTTGAAATACTCTGAACTACGCCACAAATTTTTTCTAACTCATTCTGGTAAAGATTAAAAATATACATACATTACTTATAATCTGCAATCAAACGGTAGCTCAAATGTCAGCAAACTAGGAAGAAAAATCACTACATTTATAAAAGTAATCAATGGCAGTAAGAACTAATTTTCCTGACATTAGGTACAAAACATTTCAAGTTGAAAGCAACATTTTCACATAAATGACACCATGATTAAAACTCTGTGTGGTTAAAACATCCTCCAACGCAACAAACATATCTGTGTTCCCCTACCATTATACAAGCGGGGTGCCCCGTCTCATTAACAGAACCAATGCCCTGCCTTCTGAACTGAACGCACCACCAGCCGTCAGCACCACTGACGAAACGCAATACAGGCGCTCTAGCTAAAAAGCTAAAGGCGCCTCTTCCCTCATGCTGACCCCCTCCCGCCCCCGCTCAAAAACTGTTGCTGCGCTCAGACCTGTCTCCGTCCCTCCCGTCAACAAAAAACATGGATAAGATGAGAACCCTGCCAAAGAAGTTCAGACAGTATAGTGTTAACTCATATTTAGCTATAAATGTGTTAAAACATCTAATATATATTGTTATTATTACCATATCTCCAAGATACTGTGTCGAAGAGGTCAAAAGTTGTCAATACTTGAAGGTTGCAACAGGTCCTCATTTATGTTTCTGTTCAACATTAACTGCATTATTTCCTTCCCTCCATTGATTCCAGTGACATTATTTACATGAACACTCCTACAAGCACCCTGCAGATGTTGGATGCTGTCTATCATGGTGCACTAAGATTCATAACTGGCTGTAAATATTTTCATCTTTAAATCACTTCTTGGTCTGCTGCCTTCATACATCTCCTCCTATGTCTCTGCATGAGTGCAGCTACAGCGTGCACTCTCAGGACATTATTACGTGCAGTGTCCCCTCAGTGAGGACTGAACTAGACAAAAGGGCCTTCTCCTTCTCTGCTCCTGTTTCTTGGAATATCTTGCAAAAAGATCTGAAGCTCTTGACCTTGACCTCTCAGACATGTCCTTGTTTTTAATTTTCTACATCGCCTTACAACCTAGCTGTCCTTTTGTTACATTTTCTTTTAAATACCATTTTATTTTCACTTGTTTAAAAAAAATCTCGAATTGTACACATCCTTTATGGTTGTCTATTGTTGTCTTTGTTGTCCACTGCTGTCATCATTCTTTGTTAAAATCTGGTCTCTCTAGTAAATGAGTCCCCAAGGCTCAGTGGGATTAACCTGTATAAATAAAGATTGAATGAACAAAAAAAATATCTTGCACCAAAATATTAAGGTGTCTTTCTCAATCTTCAATAGTTTCACAAACATACTGAACTGAACTTTGGAAGACATTTTTATTTTGAAATGCATACACCAGTCCTTGGCTACCCTCCTGCAATACCCCCACCTGCACCCCCCAGCATAGGTTTTGTACTGTTGTAAAAATGGAATAAACTCACCCCTAAGGTTTACTGTTTTGTTCCAGTTCAGAAAACCACTAATCTTTTAAACTACAGACCTTTACTATTCAAATCTTTCGATGATGGGAGGTATCGGTGCACACTTGTTTTTTGTTTATGTTGAATTTTCCATGTGAATGTTTTAAATATAGCATTTATCGATTGACTGTAAAACATGGATGAGTTTAATAGTGTTCTAAAATATTTCAGAACCATTTCTTCTTTGTTTCCACCTTTAAATTAGAGCCTTGCAGATCGTGGGTTTAAAGTTTTTTTTTAACTAGATGTTTTCTGCAGCTGGAGTTTACAGTATCATTTTAGCTGTGCCACAGTAAGTTTCCCTTTTCTGCACTAAACACAGGGACTACGGTGCTCATTTACCATTTCTGCAGTGATGTTTGTCTTGTCAGAGCTACAGAAGTTTCCATCAATACCGGCTGAGGTCACAGTGGTGTAAGAGAACAAACTCTGATGGAGGACAAACGCGACTGATGTGATCAGAGCAGTGAATAACAAACATACGAACTGAAACGTGGCAGGGGCGCTAAGACATGAAATAGCACTTCAGGGAATTCACCTGGCTCCAACACGCATATTCACACACGCATACACAGGCACTCACATCCCAATGTGTGGGCAGATATCCCTCTATAGAGCCAGCAGCTCATCTATAATTCATCCTCTGCTCTAATAGGCCCCATATTAGTTAGCAGTGAGTTCTGGAGGGTGGCTGATGGAAATGGTGCAGAAGCTGTTCTTCAGTCTTAGCAACGTTCTTATAGTTCTTTTCCTTATTTGTTTAAAAAGGTTTGATGCCCATGAATCGGTCATGGGTAGGATAAAAGCAGGTCGTGCAAATGTTCAAGTTGTAGCCACATGGGCTAATTTTCATCTGCAGATCCTGGCAGATTGATGGTGAAAATAAGAAAATGCATCAAATAAATTGTCAAAAAACACATTATGAATAAAATTTAATTAGCATGAATATAAGAATCTTTGTTAAAAAAATGCATAAACACATCCATAGACAACAGTAAAAACAGTAAAACTATGACGAATGTTGTACACATTTCTGCCTATGTGATTGTGTTTTCACAAGATACAAAACTAAATTTCTACAGTGATGATATGAGTCTGATTTTATTCTTTAATAATTTCAAAGATGGTTTGTCCTGTATGAGTCCAACTAAACAGACCATTAATGATCATGTTAAATGTTTTTTATACAGTGTGTCCAAAATTAACAAGATTGGTTCAGAACATTTTTGGTGTCAGATTTAAAAGTTGTGAATTCATGTAATTATTTATAGAGCTTTTTTTTCCCCCTTTTTTTTTTTTAAATCAAATAGTCTTCTACCTGTAACTGTAACTTTAAGATTTCTTAATATATATTATATTAAATTAAAAAAGTCAGAATTATGAGAAAAAAGTTCAAATTCTGACTTTAATCTCAGAATTCTGACTTTTTTTCTGACTTCCATCTCTTCTCTCCCAGAAGAGCTAGAAGAGATGACTGTGGAAAGAGGTGTCTGGGCATCCCTGCTCAAGATGCTGCCCCCACGACCCGACTTCAGAACAAGTGGAAGATGATGGATGAAAGGTCCCAGTTACATCCAAAAAATGGCAAAAATATAAAGTACAAAATAAACAGTATACAAGGATGTAAGATATACGCTAAACACTAATAATGTAAAATACTATGGTGTATTAAACAGCAGCCTGAACATTTAAGACGACCATTGTATCTCTTTAAACTTAGCAAACCTAAAAATAATACTAATGCACAATGTGATTTACAGATACTAATGTGAAATTTGATGTGGTGACAGCTCAGTTATTGCCAACATCATGTCCAAGTGTTAAAAACTTGATTTTTTTTTTGTTGAAAACATTAGCATGCAAGGTGGTGTGCATTATTTCAAGGAGTTTTATTTTTTGGAAAATACTGAACAAGAGTCTCATTATAGCAGTGCATACCTTCCATATAGATTTGAGGGAACAGAAAACAGTTTTGGAATCAGTTACTGCTCTAAAATGTACAATAGAAGCATCACAGCTTGATGAAATAATCTGCGATAAGCCTTTTAAAGAACTTACGAAGATGTTGAATATTTTAGATAAAAAGAAAATACTACAGACTCTATAAAACAAAATGTCATTTATCACTCACTTTGATTCAGTGATTTTAATCAGCCCACACAGTTCAGAAGACACATCATTCTGCAAATTATTTAAACAACACTCCAGAGCCGAAAGCAGCTCCTGCTCTCATTTACATTCAGCCACAATATTAGCTTACCTGGCTGATATCCATGCGTGCATCACAGCTCAGTGGCTGCGTCGACATGAGTCCATTTGAGCCAATCACAGTGGAGAGCAAACCCCTCTCATTAATCTTCTGAATGGTGGTGCCATCCACGAAGTAGACAACACCTCTCTTATCCACTGCAATACCTGAGCGGGTGAGGGAGAGAAAGAGAGGCAGAATGAGCTTTTGGAAATGATGGCACAGAGAACCAGTGGAGAAACTGAAAAAAAAAAAAAAAAAAAAAAGAATATGAGAAATGAAGAACACTAAGTGAGAAAGAGAAGCGAAAAGGGCTTGGGCGAAGCATCCGACTCAGTTAGAGATTCAGCTCAGCAAGCGACTGTCTTATCAAAAGCACTGCGCCACAGAAATGTAATTATATTTTCATTCCGGAGCCCACTAAAGGGATTAGAACAATGCAACGGGAGGAAGAAGTTATTTGTCACATTAGATGTGAGCAGGGTGCCGCAGTGAACTTTTGACATTTGACGCTTGTGCAAATGTGCATTATAAATGGGCATGTGCTCTTCAAACACACACGAGGACGTGTGCATGGATATGTTTACCCTTTCTTGGCATAGTCCATATGGACACAAGATTAGCAAGTGTATACTATAACGAGAAGCGTACACTTGAACTCTCCTTGCAGAGGAGCTCTGTAGTGTGGCGCGAGCAAAGATGGAGGTAAAGAAGTAAATCCAGGCATTAAAGGTCAGGGCAGGCTATGAATTATCTGTTATGATGAGAACGAAGTGACCTTCATTCCCATCTCATCTCCATATAGAGAATAGATCTTTGACTCAACTCTTCGCAATAATATTCGGCAGCTCAACCCTCACCTCGTACTGCGCCAATTCCGCTTGATTGCTTTCACTTAGCATCTGCGACAATAAGCCATATTTTAGTATTCCTGCCGTCTATCTTCAGCTCAATCATTTCATTTACAAACACATTTTGTTTATGGCTTATCATTAAGTTGTGTCACATTTATGCCGAGGCCTTTTCATCTCCAGCATGCCTCAGAGGACTTTATGGGAGACAAAACCTAAAAATCAATCAGTGCAAATAGAGTGCAGCCTGAAAGTAAAATAATAAAATGCTACGGCGAGGCTTGATGGAGGGTTGAAAACAGATTTATATATAAATCCATTAGCAGCTTAATTGAGCCATTTTTTATCAGTTCAGTCTTGTTCCTGAGCTAATTTGATGATTTGTCCAAATGGAGAAGGTATGAAGCATATGTTGTTTTAGAATAAATAAATAAATATAAATCCCTCAGACAGACTTTGTCATGTAGCACATCCAACTGATATTTGTTTTAAGGCCAACTAAAAACTAAAACTTCATGCTTTAGGGTTATGGTTTGTTCTCAGTTTAAAGTTAGGGTTAGGGTTAACCCTAACCCTAACTTTAAACTGAGAACATGCCCCATCATATTTAATCAGCTGCTAATTGTTTCTGCATCCTATGGGACAAAGGGGTGGAAAGCAAATTCAGAGTTTTTGAAGTGGGGTTCTGTGAAGTTGCAATCAGTAATCATTATCTTATTTGCAGTATGACTTGCATTGAAGGTTATTGCTTTGGGGAGTTAGGAATAACATTATTTCTGGAGAGACTGGGTACCATCCAAAATATTAGATTCATGATGTCTTAAAAGATTAAAACAACTACAATAATAATAATAATAATAATAATAATAATAATAATAACTTTTATAACCATTTATGCAAACAGTTCCAAATCTCAATGTCACTGACACTTTTAAATAACAGGGAATTTTACAGGTGATGTGAAGATTCATTGTGCAAATTTGCACAGTGTGACTGGGATTAGTAGTGCAGCCATGCACTCACACAGTTCTGCTAGATGCATCGCGGTATTACACTTTTGTAGCAAAGAAAAGTTGAAAAATAGTTAAATGTATGTATGAAGACTGCATCTCTAGTAGACTTTGTTTTCATGAACTCTTATTTTATGATAACTTCTCCTGTTTAGTGATACTGTTGCTTCATTAGTGACCCCTGTTGTTCATAAGAGGAACTGCAGCAGCACCAGTAAGACAGCAACAAACACAAAAAATGTGCTTCACCTTCAATGTGAGCACAAACCAATATTCCAATTAAAAGGTTCATGTATTTTATTAGTAATAATGTGCTAAATGTACTTTGCTGCTCACTGCTAAGTTACTGTTTGAAACATTTTTAATTTGAGGCATTCAGCAACTGTGGCCGAGTGGTTAAAGTAGTAGCTTGCCAGTGAGAGTTGGGGGTTCCATTTTACTAATTTGCAGTCAAATGTTTAAGTGACTCTGGGTAATATACTGAACCCTTTATTGCAAGCACTGTGTATATAAAAGTATTTACTCAGATTACCTTTGTAGAGGCATTGTAAAGTGCTGGATGAATGTGTGTGTTGAGGTACATGAGGGCACAGATTGTGTTGTAAAGTAAATGGCAAATGAACTGTACTTTTATAGCACCTTTCTATCTGATCAATATACTCATATCTCTTTACACTACAATCTGTGTCCTCATTTACCCCTTCATACTGCACTCTACTAGGTCTATTCAAAGACTAATCAGAGCTTTATCACATTCATTCACTGATGGGATACACATTGGAGGCAATGAGAGTTCAGTGTTTTTCTCAAGGACAATTCAGCATGCGACTGCCGGTGGAATCAAACCTCCAATTGTCATTGGCCACAGCCGCATAAAAGGTGTTTTTTGTATCTATTTCTAGTATCCTGGTTGGATGGACAGGTGCTATATAAATACAGTCCAAATATTGTTTTACCATTTAATTTTCTACCCCACCTTGTTTTTGTGTATTGTTAGTTGAGTCAAGATTTAAGAAACTATAATTTTCAAACATGACTTAATTGTGAAGTAACTTTTACTTATCTTTCAGTATAATTAGTCTGTATAATTGACATACAGTAATTCCTTTTGTTAGTTGTTTGAAACGGAATTGCAATCAAGTGTGTTGTTAACATTTGTTAAAATACATCATGCCCAATTCAAAAGTGGGAATATTGGTAGAAGGATGTTAGAAATGCAGCTGCCAGGAAAAAGACAAAGAGGAGATATATGGATGCAGTTAGAAAGGACATGGAGGTAGTTGGAGTGAGGACAGAGAGAGGATGCAGAGGACAGAGAAGGAGGAGGATGAGTCAATGTGGAGACCCCTGAAGAGGAAAAAGCCCAAAGAAGAAGAATAATTCAAAGAGCATAGAGTAACTAATTTTATTTTGACTTATTTTGTTTCTGGTACTCAAATATTTGCTCAGCAGAGAGGTGTTTATTCTTCTTTATAGGAATAATTAGTTCATAAATCTGTGTGCTTTACTTTAAAGTTAAATTGCATGTTTTAACAGCTTTGTAATAGAAATATTTAATTGTTAAATTGCCCATGAGTAATAATAATTATGTAAGTCACATAATACAATTGAGTTATGACTTTTAGGTTTATGCATTATTATAAGTGTGTCTTTAAGCATAATTTCAAATAGTGATGTGTTCCTTCAGGGGTTCTGTTGTCTGTTGATCTGACCCTGCAGGAACACGCTGTGATACATATGAACAATGGAGAGACACAATTAGTATGCAGAATGCCAGACAGCCCTCTCTCATTAAGTTATTTTTAATAATTTCCCCTGACAGTTCTCTGTGCCTTTCACTTCTTGAACTATGGCGTCTGACAGTGTCTTTTCTTTGTCCCTTCTGTCCTGTATCTATCTCTGGTGTTCAATGTGCAAACCCTCCCCCGGAGTGAGGCAAAAGCAAGGCGCATCGTCACTGCCGCCAGAGTCACAAACGTCCTCACACCAGGACCAAACTCTGCAGCGACCCACGTGAGTCATAAATTGTGCAGGTGAAGTGGCGTGGCGGACGGGAGGTGGGCAGGAGGAGGGCCAGGGTCAGTGTGTTTCCTCCAGAGGCCAGGAGGTGAAATGCAGAGCTCTCCCTCCTGGCCCCTTCATCATACCTCTGACACAGACAGATTACAGCGCCCACGCAGCATCACCCTCCCCTCAAACAGCACCTTTTCTCTCCTCTACTAGCTCTCCTCACTTGCTCTCCATCATTCCTCACTTGATCTTTTTCTGCTCTCTTTTTTTCACCCATGCCCTCTTTGCCCCTTCTTGTTTCGTTTTTCTTCCCATCCTTTGCTTCCTGTTTTGTTGCCGTGCTCGCAAGTTGTAATCAAATTGATCTTCACCTTTGCAGTAACGTCTGGGTCAGCTTTATTTCATACTGTTTTTTTTTTTGTTGTTTCTTTCTTTTTATTCATCTCCAGATCCTCTTGGCCCTAACATTTCCTCTCTTGTCACTGGGTATTATGCAGGAAGTGCATCTCATCCCACAGCACAGTCTGAGCCTACTCAGACCTCAAATTTGGCACTTTTTCCTCCTTGGCTGAATAGCGTCTGTTGTATTCTTCCTATTTTTCGTTCACTTTCTCATCCATTACTACTTCAGCCACTTCTACACCAAATCTGTCCCTGATCTTAGAGCTCATAAATCCTGCACAAGGACATGACGAGGCAGACAGGACTTTCTCTCAGTGCTGATTTCTCTTCTCTCTTTTCCTTCCTGTCCATGAATATCACTCGTTCTCCTAGCCCACGTTGGTTTCATTGACTTCGGTCCTAAATTCCCTTTTATACCATTCTCCTCTTCCTTTTTATTGTTTATTTGATCTCATCCTCAGGTTCAACATCTCCTGTTCACACCAGAAAGCTCTAAACCACTGCCATTTTATTTTGAACAATAAACCCTGGACCAGACCAGATAATTCATCCTCCCAAAATCACTGCAATGCACAAAGATCACTATTATTGCTGTGTGAGGATTTATACCAGTTTGTTTGTTGCTTAAGAGTATTTCTCCACCTTCTCTGAAGAGGCAGTAGATTAGTTCAACGTTCTCGTTGTCAGGAGATAAGGCTGCATGCTGCTTTAAGAGAATTTACAGCCGCACTCTGTATCCAAAGGATACTCAGAAGACTTCAGAAGATTTACTGTTTCCTCCCTGGGTTAACTCTGCCACTAAGATCTTCATGTTTAGGCAAGTCATTCTGGAGGAGGAGGCGTGATTGAGCTGTACAGACATTTGGCATGATTTGGAGGTCTGGATTTTTAGCACCAAAACTGAATTAGACTAAAGCACACTGACCTTGGGGAAAACAGTGATGTGAAGCATGATACAGTTCATCTGTTCACATTCAGCTCAAATTTAAAGAAGTGTAGCCAGAAACAAAAAAAAATCAAATAAAGTCATGCCAAAATATTTGGATAGGAGTTAAAAGGTGGAGGGAGATAAGAAAAAGAGGCATGAGAACTAACTAAATTTACCACTCCAGGCCAATCTCTCTCAGTCCAAAGATCTCTTTGTACTGCGTCCCGGTCAAAACAATATCAGTGGTAACGACCCCCCTGTGGCATCACAATCCAATCCAATTTGATTAATGCCTCGCAGAGGGCATTCGGAAAGAGTCTAGTTGTGTTGATTACAGATATTTACAGAGAAAAAGCCACTAGGGACAATTCTAATCAGATAACAAGACAGAAATGAAGAAAGGTGTAAGGTAAGAAATCAGACAAGGTGAGAATGACTAATTATAACATAAGCAGGGGATCTGTGTCTTGTTTAGAGCTATGGTGTTACTGTGAGCACTGTCTGCTAACACCTGAACCTATAGATGACAGGAAGTCAGCCTTCTGGTGTTGTTCAAGCTTCTCCATCTTGGAGTTTTCACATTTCACAGGGCAGATCACATTACAATAAGTGTCAAATATGCTGAAGATGCAAAGAACTACAAAATCTGTATAGATTCATTTTTGTCATTTGGGGAAAAAACAACAATCTAATGTAAATCTGGATGTCTTCTGAAAAAGACAACAACAAAAAAGACCTAAATTTCTTAAAGGTATACAGGTACCACTTTACAATAAGGCTCCACTTATAGATGGCTAATAAATAATTTATAAAAACGTTATTAATTCCTCTAACATTTCAGACTAAGTTACTACCTTGTAAGCACAATAAGCATCTGTAAAAAAATAATATTGCACTTTATCGCTGCATTACAAGTATCTACAGATACTTATAATGCATATTAAATCCTAAACAAAAACTGGTTTACAAATGCTTATTGCGCTCACACGGTAGTAACTTATTCTGAAATGTTTGATGAATTAATAACATATCTATAAACTATCTATGAGAAGAGCCTTATTGTAAAGTGGTACTGTTATATGTAACTCCCAACGTCTTTCATCCCAGTTCTAGACTAGACTTGTGTTGAGAAATGTCAGTGGTCATTGTGTCAGTCTCAGCTACTACCACACCAAGGTTTAGCTCAATAACTGCAAAACTGACAGTTTCAAACATGTCTGTGTTTTGTAAAGTTAGTTGGCTGTGGAAGCCATCTTTTATTGGGTTGACATAAAAAATTCAATGGCTTCATATGTCTAGCCAACACTAAGACATTTTGTAAAGCTCTTTAGACTCCAAAGTTCATGTTCAATAAGCCAGGTTAAAAAAAAAAAATCCAACAAAGTTCAGTCAAATCATTCTTTTTTCTTGAGACATTTCGTCCTTCATCCAAAATACTTCATCAGCTCGAGGAGCCACAACCAAATCCAGTCCCTCAAGCAGCTCATTCACATGGTGGACCAACCAGTTTGCTGGTGAGAAGATGGTTTCTGGGGTCTGCCCTCTCCCCTGTCGACTCCTCTGAGGCAGTCATAGCTAAAGTGGTTCAAAACCCCACCACACACACATAAACACACGCATGCACACACACACACACACGCGTTGCCTTTGGCGGCGGGCGATAATAAAAAATATATAAAGGATGTGTTCATAGAGGGGAGAGAAGCTTCATTTCTTCCTGTAAACCTTTTCACACCATGTTCACACACACATGCCCCCCCCCCCCCACACACACACACACATGTCTAAATCATTCAGTCTGGCCTCCCATAACACCAGGCCCAGTGGGCATTAATGACACTGACATATTATTACAGCATCTAAAAGATGCTAGCTGTTGCTGATTATGGCCGATGGCATCCCTCCACTAAATAACTGTATGCGAGTGACAGGTGAATGCAGACAGATGGACTGGTTCACCTGTGTGGCTCACCCCAGAGACGCACTTGGGCCATATATAAACTCAAACACATTATTCGGGGAAAGCCTGTGAGCTACACTAACAGCTCCGGCCCTATTGGAAGTGAGTAACACACCATTCCAGTCTTTAGCTGCTCGTGTGCTTTACCAATCACTTTCAAATTCTGGGAGCATGAGAATGTGAATCTCTGTGAAAGCATGCACATGCACATACACACACATATACATGTGCAAACCCACAATTCTGTCAGTGAGTGTGTGCAGCCATGCATGCAGTGAGACAGCTTGGCAAAAAAGATAAAACCTGGCAGTTAATCACATTGTGCCCATATGCAAATATACAGCGGGGGTAAATCAGAGTCTGCAGATGGGAAATTCTCACTCCCACTCACATGCGCACACAAGTTTCGTGAGGTCGCCCATGAGCACTAAAGAAGGGGTAACAAACCTGCTCAGTCAGTTTCAGCACTGTGAAACATCACTGTTCACGAGCACAGACAGTGTTGCAGTGCTATCTGCACTAAAACGTAAAACAATGCTTCAGTTCATGTATTTTGTTTGAGCTGCAATGAATCACATACTGTGCACATTGTGCTCCATGATCTGACTTGCACTTTGAACACTTTTACTGTCGTGCAGATTGACCCCAGTTTCTTTTGTTTGTTCTAATCCGTGGTTTGGCACTAAATATGACTGATTAGTTTTTCGGCTGTAACCCTCTGCAGCTTTGACTAAAAATAACATGATAAAATTATTTATATTTAAAACCATGATGCAAAAAAGCCAACAAAGTTAAGTCAGGTCCTCTGGATGGTTTCTTCTTGCTGAAAAGTTTCATCTTTTATCCAAAAGACTTTATCAGTCTGAGCAGCTGCAACAAACTCAGTCTTATAAACAGTGCCATCTCATAGTGGACCAAACAGTTTGCTGGTACTCTGACGGTTCCTGTAGTCCCCCCCGCTTGCTCAAATTCCTGAACTAGTCTGAGGCCATCCTGACCAAAGTGTTTCAAAATAATATATATTAATAAAATAATATATTCTGAACCACTTTGACCAGGATGGCCACTATGTTTGTTACATTTTTCTACCTGGATTATTGAGCATGTATCAAGATACAAAAAGTTAACTGTAGCAGCTTTCTGGTTCAGTTTTCATGTGAATATAATTTTGATAACAAAATTATATTAAAATGCTTCATTGCACACTATAATATTAAACATAACAAGTTATTCTCAACTGTAACGTATGGCGCAGTCAGAGAGGGTTCACCCCAGTGGTTTTCCAGATATCTTGATATGCAATATTCATTCAAGAATGAAGTTAATGTAAACAAAAATAAAAAATTAAAAAAAATGTTCAATACAGAAACAACTGGACTTTATTTGTAACAGAAGACGTTTGCTCTTCATCCGAGGAGCTTTCTCAATTCAAAGATCCTGATCCCCACTGTCTGCTCTTTGAATTGAGAAAGCTCCTCGGATGAAGAGTGAAATGTCTTCTGTTACAAATAAAGTCAAGTTGTTTCTGTATTGAACATTTTTTGATTTTATCATGTCCTGGATGACTGATAATCTTCACCAGGTCAATGTAAACAAAGCACCGGTTGAATCCACCAAATCCTGTGTGGAAGCTTGAAGTCACTTGACTGACCTGTATTTGACTGGTTGTAGTTTGTATATAAAAAAATTGTACAATCAAACAAACATAAAATCTCAGAGAAGACATGGAAATAAGAGTAAATCTGGTGCAAAATGTAAAAAAAAAAAATACAAATAGAGTAAGACAGCGTTCAGGACTACATGTTGAACATGTGATCAAGCAGTAGAGTAGAGCACCACAAATACCCATTTCAAACATATGAAGCTTTTGCCAAATTTCTTCTAAACCAGTAAATTTACTGTTTCAGCCCAACTTTTAATCTGTGTACTTTTTATCAACCAACCCGAGCATAAATAAGTTGTGAATTCTAAACAGCTCTTCCATGGACTTCACCATTGTTGAACTATTTACACGACTTTGGCTGTTTTCTTACGCAAACAAACACATATGGTAGCTGAAATCTAGTCACCAATTCTGCTAACAGTGTCTTTTTTATTGTAATCAATCATCAATATGAGAAAAATAATGTGTACATTTTAATTATTACCATATGAAACATTTTGTCTGGCCTTTATGACTTTTCAATGAGATCGCCCTGTTACACAGCATTGAAACCAGCTGCAAAACCATGGCCAAACATTATGACAACTAGGAGAGTTAGTAGTAAAATCTTGTCTTACTAAAGTTGTAAAGTTAATGAATCAGTTGTTATTTAAGAAAATTCAGTGAGGCACAGTTAAATAACCCCCAGAAATCCCAATTTGAATCTCTCAACCTTGACCTCTCTAAATGGCTTTAAGAATCTGTTGGACTCCTTGCAAAAACCAATGCAGACATGTTCCTGTTTTTGATTTTCTACATTTGCCTTATAATTCATTCAATCTTTATTTAAACAGATAAATCACATTGAGCCTCGAAGACAAATTTACAGGTGGGATCTGTTGAACAGACAATAAAAGTGGTGAAAAATGATACATTGGGTTTGGAGACAAAAAAAAAAAAATCCTAACACATTTTTGACCTCTGCTTGAAGGTCAAAAATGTGATAATGAAAATAAAAATCACACACAAGCA
>JARVLU010000952.1:28736335-28757038 GCA_031762415.1 Simpsonichthys santanae | reverse complement strand
GTCACTGGGGCGCGCCGGCCGTATACGCGAAACGCCGTAAAGCAAGTCCGCCGTAAACCGGGGACAACCTGTATTTGTTTGCTTGACATTACAGTATAGCAAACGTGTGTCTCAGTTCAACTTAACCTGTAATAAATGCACTTTAATGTTCATAACGACTTAATTTCACCTGGGCGCTGGTGTTCCTCCCACTTTGGCGGCAAAGCGGGGACGAAGGCTTCAACCACGAGCTCTGGAGCTTTCCTCCACCAACACCTCGCTGCTTCCCGGGGCCGCGGAACACGCACTTTGCTGCCCACTTCCTCCCAGCTCAGGAGGTGGAGGAAGACTGTAGAGCTTGCAGCCAGAGCTACAACGAATGGATGGATGGAATGGTGGATGGATGGATGACACACCACCGCGGAGGGAATATGCCCGGCGGCGGCCAGCCAGACACGGAGGGAATATTACCCGTGAAAGGGGATCCTCTGCCGCCGTGCAGCTGTCCCTTCTGCCGGGTTGAATCCCCAAGACAGACTGGACGAAACCCACCCATTTACAAACTTTCTTCCTGCTGCTCGATTATCGTTTGGGGCTGCACATTTTGCTCTTGTGGTATGGCAGTATTTTATGATGAAATAAGATCAGTTCAATACTTGCAACAATTGCAATAGTGATAGCGATACATTCAATACCACCAACTGAATACCGCCAAGATTTTAAATACAAACACTGGGCTGAGTACGCCACATTCACCCAGCTACTCTTATCGCCATCACGGCAAAGAAACACACTTTAGAGGAAACTAAGGAGAAGAGACAAGTTTCCACAGGACAGCAGTGAGGCAGAAAGGATTACAGAACAGAGGACTGGATTTATGTCTCTGAATGACCAACCTGTCTTTTTTGGAACTGTTGAAGCCACAATACATTCTACCTACCTCAACTCTACATATACCTGACATGCCACAACCTGAGATAAAAAACATCAACCTTGAGAACCAAGATGAATGCAGTTTTTTTTTTCTTTTACTGCAGTGTAGAGCTACAAGATGTTAGGTACAAGCTAGCAGAGATTTAATAACTTTAATATGTTTATATGTGCTCTGAAAGTTTTTACAGAAAAAAGGAAAATAAAGTATAAAACTGAGACTTAAGTGTTATCAGCTGATCCTTAAACACTCTGAGAATCAAATGTTGAGTGGAACACTCCTGCCTAAGTTTGGGTTGTTCTGTTCTTCTGTGAAATACTCGTACTGGTGGTGCAGCTATTAGAGCTGGTACCTCTCAGCGAGAAGGTTGATGGATTGAATCCCGACCCAAGGATCTTTTTGGGTGGAGTTAGCATGTTCTCTTTGCATGTACACGGGTTTTCTCCAGTTACACTGGTTTCATCCCACAGACAAAAAGCATGAATGTTAGACTGATTGGTAACTAAACTGTCCCTAGGTGTGAGTGAGAGAGTGAATGGTTGTTTGTCTCATTTGTCCCCATGTATCCCTGTGATGGACTTTAGACCTGTCCAGGGAGTACCTCGCCTCTCGCACAGAGACTGCTCCACCATTTGGACCTGGAATAGAAGCAGTGGGTAAAGATAATAGATGGCTGGATAGTTGAGTATTGTTTGTAATTCTGGTCACAGCCTCTTGATGTCTTCGCTCGTTCATATTTCTTACCTCTCTTGTCCCTAATTAGCTCACTTGCTGCCTGCCACCAATCATCCCTCCTATTGCATACACTCCATGGTTTCCCTATCAGGTCCTCTCTTTTTGTTTGCCTTGCCTGTCCTGGTATTCAGTTTGGTTATTAATAACATTTTTGTTCATGTCCGTCACACAGCCTGCTGCCTCCAGAGTTTCTGCATTTGGGTCCTATCCCCTTGAGTTTTTGATAATCTTAAACCGTGCAGAGTTATTAGTGTGACTCAACTCGGCCCTTGCCTCATCAGTTCTCTGGTGAAGCTGATTTGCCACTGTTACTTGTTTCCCCACTTTATGGGCAGGGTCGTCTACGCAAAGTGGGCTGGATCGTAACTGGTCATTGTGTTCAAGCCACTCTGCTCATTGTGGTCCTTAATTGCCTTATAATCAGACTTCAATTTCTTTAGCTTATCGCGGCACTGTTTAGAAATCTAGGTGTAGCCATGCTGCGCCATCATCTCTGATATCTCTCAGTAAATGCACTCGTTTCTTGTGGCACCATGATGAGGAAGTGGTTCAGATGTAGTTTACAGTTTTGCTGGGTGGGTCATCTAGTGATGCAGGCCCGCTGGCCAATCAACAGCTGCTGTCTGCTTACATCAGAATCAGCCCTTGGAGCAGTCTGCTTGGAAACCCCAACAAGGAGGTTCCATAAACCAAGATGAGTGGGGGCGGGTACCAACAGTGGGCAGGCCCCTTCACTGGTGCAGTGTGGAATTGAATTGAGACAGTGGCAAAGCAAGGCTAGTTTGACTGGGTCATTTTTTAATGGGTGGAGCTTATCAAACACACTGTAATTCTTTCAAGGGCATCAGAAGCATCCGTAATGTAGTGTACAAAAAAGTAAGTATTTCACTTAGATTTCCTTTAATTCCACACATTTAAAGCATGTTTCTCACCAAGTTTGTGTCTGTGGGTTTTAAAGACATTTTAACTTTAACACACAGCATCAGATCGGCACGATTTGTGTTTATAGAGAAATAAAAAACATCACCAGTAGACTTTTTTTTACTTGTGTGTCCAACACTATTCATCTAAATGTTTCTCATGAAGCTTGAGGACAATAAGGTGTGGGGTTTTAAAGACATTTCAACTTTAATGCACCTGAACACACAGCGTCTCTTACACCTGCAGCGTCTTACAGCATCACAGTTACTGCTAAGCTAAGATGCTACAGATGGAGCGCTCCACTTCTCTTAAACATCCTCCTATATATGTTTATGATCAACCCCCCGAACAAGTGTCCGCACTAAGCTCACTAAACTGACGAGCTATCAACACAGAGGTGTCTCCACCTCCTCCACCTGTCAGCGTTCGCTACTGAGGCAGGTGGAGATGCAGAACAGAAACACTGCAGGCTGGTGGAGAGTTGGAGGTAACCATGAAAACCTGGAGTGGAGTTTTAATGGTTTGAGTATTCTCCTTTTAATCCAGTAGAAAGGACTCGTTCACACAGAAAGAGAAACTGCGCCGACTGAACTAATATTTTATAGTAAAAGTGGGGGCGTCCAAATGAACGTATTTTTTTATGTGGGGGGGACACGTCCCATTCACATCTAATGGTTGCGACGCCTATGACTGTACATGAAAAAACCAACAGCGCTTCAGACAATGATGTCAATGGTGCAACATGGTGTACACAAGACACACGCCCTTTACTGACACGACTCACTTGTAAGACACAAACATGCAACGTGTATCATTATGTATTAGAGTAGCACCTAAAACCCTTCCCAATCCATCTAAAATATTTAAGCCCTCACATTTTCTGCAGGACTACTTGTCACTTGTTGCCTTCTAGCTAAAGCTGTAGATCATCTTAAGAAAATTAGCGGTGGAGTTGTAGCTCGACTGGTCCAACCTTGACAAACGTAACGTGAGATCTCGTACATCTGTTAGTCCTTTGAGTATGGGTTGTGAAACAAAATATCAGCTATATATATTTTTTTGTTATAATTATTCAGTTACAGCCGTTATTGTTGATTAGCTCTGTTAGCCATCTTGAATTAGCTAGACTTCAAAAGTTAATCAGCTGTAGATGTGCATCCAATGATTAATATCTGAGAGATTTATTAACATCTGTCTGGTGGTTCACAAGCTATTTTGCTCACCGTCAAACAGGGTTGACCCTTTCAGTGTCTCTGTGTGTTGTCTATGGACATGCTCACTGCCCTTGTGTCCCCGCCCCCCATAATGTCACATCATTACTTTATGTGCTTGTCGTGTGAGTTTTTTTTTTTTTTTTCATTATCATGCTGTTAACCTTCTGCCAAAGATTAAGAGCATTAGGATTTTTTTTTTTTATGTCTCCAAACCTTGTGTGTCATTTTCATCACTTTTTATTGTCTGACCAAACAGGTCTCATTTGTAAATGAGTCTTCGAGCCTCAGTGTGATTTATCTGTTTGAATAAAGGTTGAAAAAAAAAAAAATCCAAGATTTTAAGCAAAATTGTCACAAGATGGCTTTCTGCTCATAGTTTTCGTTGGGGTTTTGATCAGCTACTATAAAATCAAATAATTGATCAATATTTGTCCAAATGGCTGAGCTATAGCCATTTTTGCACGTGTGTGTGTGTGTGTGTGTTTGTCAGGTCAGTGAAGGAGAGGAACTACATTAAGGCTTGGGACACGAGGTCTAATGAA
The DNA here is from genome assembly GCA_031762415.1 of Simpsonichthys santanae. Lineage (NCBI taxonomy): Eukaryota > Metazoa > Chordata > Actinopteri > Cyprinodontiformes > Rivulidae > Simpsonichthys > Simpsonichthys santanae. Next base: position 28,752,716 of record JARVLU010000952.1, on the reverse strand, counting down.
TTTCCCTCGCCTACGGGTTATTCAGGTAAAACAATTACACCTGTAATCTATTTTCAGAGAAACTAAACTGTCTTTGCAATTAATGTTATTACCCCTCACGTTTTAATGAAGCACAGAACAGACTGAAAAAGGGAAGTCAGGGTCTTTTGGTAACGTCTAAAGGGACCAGACTGTGGGCTTGTGTGTGTGAGGCTGTCAATACTGGCTCTGACTTTCTCTCTGTGTGTGTGTGTGTGTGTGTGTGAGAGAGAGTGAATTAGTATTAGAGCAGACAACATTAATAGCAAATGCAGAAGAGATTGAGTTTGCCGCAGGATGAATAAAAATATCACAATGGGCAAGGTCTCTATAATTACTTGAATTCAATTAAGGGCCTTTTTGAGCAGGTGGCTTAATAAGCTTCCAGCCGCCCCTCTCTGCTGTGCAGTCCTAATGAGTGTCAGTCAGAGTCAGGAGGAGATAATGCTCATGGCCTTGGGGCCTTCCATTACTTTCACCGTCTGTCCTCACCTTCTATCATCAGGCCTCAGGTTGTGTGTGACAGATATGTCTGACTCCCGCTCACAAACTCATTCCCTCCCCGACACCAGCGTTGTTACACATATAACATGTGTTGACATGACACGAGAATAACGTACTCAAACTGTTTTACTGAGCTCCCATGAAGTTTGTAACGGGCTGTTGTGGGTGGAGACCTTGCTGACTGGAGCTCTCTGAGACCAGAGCTTGCTCCAAGACGTTTTGTTTCATTAAGAGAAAAGTGGGGACGAATCTGAAAACCTTTTGTAACGAGGTGTGGGGTTTTCTAAAATGTTTTTTTAACAGATTTTTCCTTTTTTATTTATTTATTTATTTATTTATTTATTTATTTATTTATTTATTTATTTATTTATTTATTTATTTTAGATTGATTGGGTGACATTTGAAAAATGTAAAAGATAAAAAATAATAATCATTATAATTCATTAGTATAGGCAATAAAATCACTCCTACTGTAGTTCAAATTTTTTTGAAACAGACTTCAGGGGACATACTTTGAATAACTAATATCTTACCTGTAGATAGAGATCATTCTTTTAATGGCCTCAGATTGAGTTTATTATTATTATTTGTAATTACCTTTATTTAACCAGGCAAATATTGTTGAGATAACAAAACTAACCATCGATGATGTTCTTGGTCTGAAGGCAGTCTAAACATGCATGTGTTTAGACTGTGGGTGGAAACTGGAGTACCCAGAAAAATAAATAATAATAACTAAAACACGAGGAGAACATGCAAACTCCACACTAAATAACCCCATACCTGGGCTTGAACTCAAGACCTTCTTATGCAACAGTGCTAACCACTTAACCACCATGTCATAAACTGTTGGATGAATTTAAGTGAAACAACTGAATATTTTTTGGAGTCAACCATGGTTCAAGATGGCTGCCACAGCCATCTGACCTTAAAAAAAAAACTAAACTTGTCGTAGTTCAGTCAATTTAACAAATATTAAATTAAGAGTTGGGTGGTAGTGGCTGAGACGGATGCAGATTAAACATTTCAAGCACTACGATTGTGCAAGGTTGATGTTTAATGCTATAGCTTTAACTACGGCACTGTAGTCCACTCTGTCCATCTGAAGGCAAACTAAACACTGGGTAAAATTTAAAGAAACTTTCAGGAAATAATATTTGATTTTACCTCAATGACTGAATAATCTTTGAAGATAACCAGATTTAACATGGCTGCCAAAGCCAGTAAACCTTAAAAACCAGTAAAACTCTGTGGATTTTAAATATGTTCCAAGTTTTGTGTGCTTTAAGTTGACAGTTTCACAGCAAAAACTGTGCTGCAACTTTAATGTTTTTTTTTTTTTTTTTTTAATGTACCATTAACTATTGGATTCAACCCTATTTGTCTGATAGAAATGTGGGGTTTTGTGTTGTTTGTTCTCCTGCACTCTCCTGTGTTTTTCCTCCATGTGTCAGCTCCTGTCTCACTTGTGTCTAATTGTTGTCACCCCAGGTGTTTCTCATCCTGCCTCTTCACTGTCCTGTACAAAGTCTGCGTCCCCCTATGTCTGGGCATTGTCCTCCTATGACTACAAGTTTCTGCTCCCCTGTCATCTCCTTAAAAGTAAGTTTTTGGCCACCACATCAGCTCTGCTTATTATTATTATTATTATTATTATTATTATTTTTTTTTGTAAATAAATATTGTTCACTTGCTTTTACTTTGGAGTCTCCTGTCATCAACCTGCACATTCGACACTAACAACAGAGTCATGTTAAGAAACATAGCTCATGAACTCATGGTTGATATTTTATGAAATCTTCAGAAAGTAATAATTTAATGTACATCAATAATATATTTTGAAGCCTATCTAATTCAAGATGGCCACCACATCTTGTACACATTAAAAAGTAAAAATGGCTATAACTCCGTCCATGTTACAGCTAATGGGCTGGAATTTGATGTGTTCATAGCCGGCACATATGAGCATTATACTGTAGTTCAAGTTAAATTCTATATACAGTAAATATCTCACACTATCACATGAGAGTGCACACATAAGCATAGTTTAGCCAAAATGGCTAGAACTCAAAATTTGAATATTTTAGTCTAAAAATGTTGCTTGAACAGCAGCAGACATATCATATTCCTTCATGGAATGCACAACTTTAATTATTTATGATTTGTATTGCTTTTGTCTAAAATAATCATTTTTCCTTTAATGCTCGTGTCAAATGCTCGTGAAATGTGAAATTCAATTAGTAACTACAGATTACAAATCCCATTAAATGTTTTGTTTTTGCCACTAGATTAGCAGTAGACTTGCTTTTTTTTTAAACTTGGCATGAAATATAAAAACATATCAGCGCAGAACTTCTGTTAGATCCTTCGAAGAAGCCAAAATATATTATTTACCAAAATGTAAACTCTAGTTTATCTTGAAGATAAACATGTCCGTGAAACGTTCAGGTATAGAATTTTTTTTTCTGCTTTGATGTCAGAGCCTAGTCCTACAGGACATCAATCTACTGCTCTAAAACGCCAAGAGCGTGCCACAAAGCTCTGGGCTCCTAATAAAATGTCTCTCATCTAAAGTGTAAATATTGGCTGCAGCCTGAAATGATCTTTCACCTTCCTTTGGTTAAATGTGGACATTCTGGATGCAGACTGAGTAACAGACAAACTGGTTATAGCTGTTGGGCTTTTTCAACTTGAGGCGCTCAAGCAGGGGGTCCACTAAACGATCTATACTTGATCTGCAAGTGTGTGTATGTGCGTGCATGTGTATGGGTGTGTGTGTGTGAGTGAGAAAGCCTGTATCCCAGCATGAGAGAATCAATGCAGCTGCTGTAACACAGACCAGACCACGTTCGCCCATACAGTGGTTGCACGTCCTCTCTCCCTCACTGTTCTGCACTCACTGCTGAGCTCCACTCTGTTCCACCGCTCTCTGCACGTAGTCTGGAATATTGATGTGCTCTTTAAGAGCCCTCCTTTCTGTCTGTGTCACATTCCATCCATCTGCACACCCTCTCTAAACCGCACTATCAGATAGAATGAAAACAGTTCGGCGCTCTCTCCCTCCTTTCATACTGCGGTTTAAACAATCATCGCTCGAGCCTAGACTGGCTTCCACACGCACTGCATTTCATCATCTTCACAATATAATGAGGCAATGTACCTTGCTACTGTATGCCACTTTGTATCATTTTATATAATTAATAAACCAAGTGTTTCACAATGAGTGAAATATTCTCGAACCCTGATGTTGCTTCATTAATGCAGGGATTCCACTGACAGGGACTATATTTTTTCCAGAGACTTCGGGCTTTCATCTGCAACAGAGGAGTTTCTTTGTGTGTGTGGCCATGTCTGTATGCACTTATGAACACATGTCAGATAAAGAAATAAAGGATGGGGGTGAAACAAAACCCAGGGAAAGACCGTCTTAGCATGCGTACGTTCAGCTCGGGGTTGATTGCCATGTAGTGAGTGGCAATTAATGCAACACTAATTAGAAAAGCTTTTATGTGTTGAGGGCTAAGACGGGGCTGCTGGTGATCTCTGGAAACTGCAGGCGAGATAGAGAGGAGAACATAAAAGGTGGCGTGCACGGCTTGACAACACACTAGTCGAACGCCGTTGACACAACATGTCAATTAGTATCTGGCGCAGAGGAGCAAGCTGCCTTGTACGTAACGTAAATTAGAACCCCCCCTTTTCTTGAACATCTGATTTGAGCAAAGAACCAACAAATCAAAAAGGAAGACTCTCTTGAGAGAGCCTATCTTCATGGCATTGATGTTCACATAAAAAGACAACACCTCTAAAAAAAAAATACCTGAACGAGAATACAAGAAGATAACTACCTTCCGATCATTTTGCCAAGCTCGTTTCATCTCTCGCCACTGTGTGCGCTGAACAAGCAGAAACTGATAAAAACGCTCCCCCAATCAGCCTCGTCCGCTGTCTGCACTGTTCTGTTCACGGCATTGCATCAACAATAAAAGAACTGATCTCTAAATACAAAGCAAATGATTCACACGTTGGCTGCTAATGGTTTGTGGACAAGTAAGAAAAAAGTTTCTTTTTAGTCTGTTATATTTTTAACTGGAAAGCTTTTTTCCCCTGTTAGCAGTTTTCTACTAAATTCCTTTCTATTGTTCCTGTCAATCACCCCATTCCCCTCCCACCACTTTAACTCCTTTCTCTTTCTACTCTGACATGCTTTATCCTTTCCGCTCCCCACAACCTCCTCTCACCATCCTTCGGAGTGTAATCTTGGGGATTGAGCAGTCTCTCGATGTGAGAGGTGATGGGTACAGCAGGATGAGCGTGATAATCTGCCACACTAGATTACAGCCTAATCTCTAATCTCTTTGGCCCTTCTCTGCCAGGGGACCACCTCCAGCGTGCCAATTTTATTAATCTGAGCCCCGTGCACCAGCGGCTTAGCTTTGCCCATTTTGATTTCCCCTGCTTTCATCAAGCATGTAAAGCAGTAGGAGTTAAAACAATAGCTTGTTGTGACGCAACACTCGGAAGTGAATTCCTGTGACCCCTGTGCGGGTCTGCTGGAGGATTTAGCTACAAATGAGAATGTTAATCCTCGGAATGTGAGGATTCATCAAGAATAGTTGCTTTTGGGATGTCCCAGGTTGACTAAATTGCAGAGGGCTGCAGTTTGGCTCACACATACGCTGCATTAATGCTGCACATGGGCTCCAGCAAGCTTCTGATGTAATATCCATCAGAGTCAGACCAAGTATGAAGGTTGCTGTGTCCTGCCTGACTTCATGACCTGAAACACTCACAATTGTCCTGTACCATTGGGTTAAATTGGTGCTAGAAATTCCTCTGGCAAGATGAAAGAAGGCAGAGTGGAAAGCTATTCTTGTCACACACTGGCAATGGGAGATCATGATTAACCAGTTATTTCCCATTTCTGATGAACATCAGTTCGGGGCTGATTTCCATCTGGTGTTTCTTTGTTGTTCTGGATCATTCATCACACACTGCTGGGATTTGTTTAAAGTTCAAATACAACAGAAACTGGCTGACAGTTGTGCTGATGATGGATACATCCACCCATCCACCCATTATCTTTACCCACTTCTTCCCTCCTGGGTTATGGGGGTCGCTGGTGCCCACGCACAGCAATCACTGTGCGAGAGGTGGGGGGACTTCCTGGACAGGTCTCCAGTCCATCACAGGGACACATAGAGACAAACGAGACAAACAACCATTCACTCTCTCACTCACACCTAGACAATTGAGAGTTACCAATCAGTCTAACATGCATGTTTTTGGGATGTAGGAGGAAACCAAAGTACCCGGAGAAACCCCACATACGCACAGAAAGAAGATGCAAACTCCGCCCTGAAAGGCCCCCGGACCGGGATTTGAAACAGGGTCACCTGCTCACTGAGAGGCAGCAGCTCTACCAACTGTGCCACTGTGCTGCCTTGATATACAATGGATGGCAAAAGTATTCTCTCTATTCTAACAAAGTTAAGTCAGGTCCTCTGGCTGGTTTCTTTTTTCTTTTTTTTTAAACGTTTCTTCTTTCATCCAAAATACTTCATCAGTCCAAGGAGCCACAACAAATAAAGTCTTATAAATAGCTCCTACAGAAATTACCTGAGCACCATCAAGCTGGTCAGCCATCATCATGGTTGACCCACTTTGAGAAAGTGCTATTTATAAGGGTGAATTTGTTGTGGCTCCTTGGACTGATGAAGTCTTTTAGACGAAAGATGAAATGTTTCAACAAAAAGAAATTGTCCAGAGGACCTGATTTAACTTTGTTAGATTGTTCGACCTTGAATCAGGCATGAATCAGGATATTCTCTCTATTCTGTTACCTTGCAACTGGAACTTAGCTTTTTTGTGTGTATTGCACTTTAAATGTACACAAAATATCTGCTTCATTCAAGATGTATAATATTTTTCACTGGAAAGGAAATAAATGAAAAAAATCAAAACTGAGCACCCCTCAACAGTCAATACTTCAGCAGTGATAGCAGCAAGTCTCTTCTGGTTTGTCTCCTTGACTTTGGTACATCAAAATACTAGAAATGTTACCCTGTCTTTATGACCAAACTGCTCCAGGTAAAAAGATGGTAAATGGACTACTTATATAGCACCTTTCTATCTTATCAAGACACTCAAAGCTCTTTGCATTACAGTATGGGCCATCATTTATCCCATTCATACAGCACACTACTAGATCTATACAAATCAAATTGAGCAAATCATTCTAAAGAGACTAATCAGTGCTTTTATCACATTCATACATGGATGGGACACACATCAGAGGCAATGATGGGTTCAGTGTCTTGCCCAGGGACACTTCAGCATGTGACTGCTGGTGGATTCAAACCCCCAACTCTTGCATTGGAGTACAGCTGCTCTAACCACTCAGCCACAGCTGCCCAGGTCTTTCAAGTGATATTGGCATTGAGTGTATTCAACAATATTTAAACCAAACCAGAGATTCTGGGATTGATTGAGGTCTGCGCTTTGACGGGACCATTCCAGTATAAATACAAGTTTCTTCTTAAACCACTGGAGTGTTGTTTCAACAGTGTGTTAAAGCTCATTTACCTACTACAATGTGACTCATATCTCTGGAGAACTCCATCAGGTTTCCCTCAAGACTTTCTATGTATTTTGCTCCATCCATTGCGTTTGGCCTGTTCCCAAGTCCTAAATGTTTTTATTTATTTTTTTATTTTATTTTATTATTATTTTTGTCACTTGACCATAGTCACCTGACCACAACATCTTCTTCCACACTTCTTGGGAGTCTCCAATATGCCATCTGGCAAATTCCAAACAGTCTGTTTGATTTGTTTCTTTAAGTTATGTATTTCGCCACTCTTCCATAAAGCCCAGCTTTCTGCAGTTCATAGTTGTCTTATGGACATGTACTACTATCTCTGTGAAGGAGCTGCAAAGATGGCCGCATCTTTGGTGTCTTGGTTGCTTTTCTGATTAATACCCTCCTTACCTGATCTGTGAGTTTTGGAAGTTTTCAGTTTTCTAATGATCAATGTAGAATATTTATCATAATCCCAGATCTGAACTTCACAACTTTCTCTCTTCCTATTTGACAGTTCCTTGGCCGTCATGCTGGCTTTTGCTTGGTGATAGCCCACACTACTTAGAGATGTTGCACTGATGTTGGTTTGAGGTTAGTCCAAACAGGTGTACTTTTGTACAATGAGGTGGGTTTGGTAAAGCAATGCAATCTCAGCTCATAGTTGTTCAGGGAATATAACTTAATCTAGTCAAATTAATTCAGTTTACCATTAGTAAAATTAATAGTTCGGTTAATTTAACTTATTTTTATTGTTTGATTTAATTTACACAATTTTGTTACAGCTCAAACTTGAGAAAGAAAACAAATTGTTCCAAGTAATTAAGTGTTATTCTTGTTCAATCAACATGTAACAGCACAAATTTAAACAATATGGGGTATTACATAAGGTTCACAAATATGGTCAACTGTAAGGCTTTTAGTTAAAAATATTTAGTAAGGGTTAGACAAGTTTAGCATTGCATATTTGAATCAGTCCTGTTTTGATGCAAGAGTGTTTTTACTTGACAGTCCTCATCAAGATCATTTTCTTCTTCTTTTTTTATTATTTTTTTTTGACCACCATGATTATTTCTACCTGAAATTTCAAAGATAATGGTGTGTAAATTCTTATTAGCTCATTAGTTTGCTGAATATAATTAACGTTCATTAGCAAAGTGAATAGACTTGTGGCTCCGTGAAGCTAAGCCAGCTAACGCTAAGGACTGTAACCAAACATTTCTGATCTGGAAGTTCAGTGTTTGGTGCAGCTAAATGTGATTAAATGTGGAGTTATGAAGTTGTGCTGTGAAGATTACGATACAGTACACCTGTCATAATCCTGCTCTTCTTCTGTGGACAAAAGGAGGGGTCAAGGAGAAGAAAACACCATCAGCCATCTTCTTCTCCACCTGAGCTTGCTGCATTAATAAAGGCAGTAACTGGTGTAAGTAAATGAGTGGAGTTAAATCTTCAGATAAAAAGGTATCACACATCGTTCTCCAGCATGGAGTCATGCCTGCGATGGTTTATATTTCAAATACATTTATTTTATTTTGTGCTGGTTGGTTTAGTGAAAGTGGGCCCACAGAGTTAATTGAATTTCTTATTTTACTTTCAAATAAGAGACTATAAGCAAAGTGCCGCCTTTGTTAATTTTGTTTAATTTGATTTATCTTGTAAATACTAATTTCTGTTTTTCTACAAGTTCAATCTGGTGTCATGTTTGTTCATTTCCTAGAACTTCACAGTAATAAGAAACTGAGCATTTGGATTTATTATAGTGCATGTGTTTGCACTGCAGTGTGTTACTCATTTTAAAGCATTAGTGTATGAGTTTCTAAAGTTAATTAAGGTCAAGTTGTATACATATAAACATTGAGAAGTTTCCTGTGAGATGTATTCGTTTTAAAGGAATCAGTGCCCTTACCTAATTACAGTATGTGTATAGGTGGTAAAAACATTTTTTTAGTTTGTGTGTGTGTTCACCTCTGTCGCCAGTGTATGTGGTTTCAGGGTTGAGCGTGTCCAGCAGGTGGATGGAGCTCGTGGGCCTGGTTTTGATGTGGTCCTCCTGTTGATGGTCCGCTGAGCTCAGACCGTTTTCATACAGCTGACTCTCGCCATGACGCAGATGCCAGGTCAGCCCTAACAGGTGGACCGCTGCACACACACACACACACACACACACACAGCCAAAAAAAGGAAGAGAGGAATAGGAACATCATTATTCAAGGCATGCTGAGGGGTGTGTCTGAATCCCGTTTAATGCCCGTCTTAGAGCACTCATTCTCCTTTTCTGCTTATTAGCTGCCAGCGAGCGATGGACAATTAGAAAACACACACAGATTTGGTCGGTGCACTGATACGACAGCACGTGACCGCGGAACGTAGCAGAGGTGAGCAATTAAAGCAGATCTTCAGAGCCTGAGCCCAGGGCTGGTATTAAAGCAGTAACACAGCCTTTTATGCATGACTAATGATGCTTTGAAAGCTGCTGCCGTTTCACAATCCATATGGGGCTTTTAAACAACAAAGGGTGCGAAGGATGCCGGAGTCCCCTGCCCACTTGTAAAACTGTTTACTGGGACAACAATCCGGCGTGCCGTCATATAAGAAAAGCTAACACTTGCCCATTAAAGAAATTAATTAGTCTCTTGCAAGACCGACAATGAAATTAAGCATTTACCTCACTCCGACCAATCACAAGGTTCTAGTCACATGAGATTATACTTGAATGCCACTTTAGAATTTTTTTTGTTGTTGTTGTTTTATTGTTTTCTTTTCTTTTTACTTTGAAAAAAATCTGAAAAGGTTATGTGCCTTTACTGGTAGGAAGAAGAAAGCAAATAAAATACATCATGCAAGTTTTTTTTTTCTTCCTCTTTCTCTCTCCTGACACATTTGGAACATCAAACAAAAGCAAAGACTCAAATCAAAAAGTTGTGATGTGCTGGTGGCAGTCAGACGATGGCGGCTGCATGCAGATCAAGGTAAGAAACTTCTAAAGACTTCAAACATCTTCGCAGTTTCCCGTCTGTCTGCTGATTGCACCCAGAAAAAGCACTCGACGTGCACTCGCCACGAGCACAAAATGGCTGCTCAGAAAAACAAACCCAAATTATACTGTTATATATACATACAGGAGCGCAATATGCAATATTTCCATGAGTGCAGCTATGAATCCCCCCCTCCCCTACTCAAAAGCTTACCCACCCTGAATCCCCTGCTGATGAGGAAAGCCTAATTAAACCTCCAGATAGTTCAAAGCCATTTGCAGCTCCTTTCCGTGGAGGCAGAGAGGGAGAAAAGGCTGTTTTCCTCCTGAAAAATACAGCAACTGAACGATGAGCTGCAAAAGCCCAACATGGTCCCTCTGCACTCTGTCATCTATTGGGATCAGCAAATTCCACATTTCAATGCTGCAAGTAGCCCAAACCACTCTCTGCTTCAGCTAGCCGCGCTTGCACAATGCAAGCTCTTCAAAGCAGAACGCTCACGATTACCAGCGCCATAAGAGACGACCCGCGTCATTTAGTTCGGACTAATTAATCTGTCATCTGTGACAAAGCAAGACGTAGAAGAGAGTATTTTTCATTCTTTACTCGTTTGAAGAAAAAAAAAATCTAATTTGATTGTATCTCTGTAGCTGTATCAATAAAAGGTGTAGGCAGCTGATTATAGTTTGCCTATGTCAGTCTGTTAGAAAAATATCTAATGAACCACCGGACGATTTGTAATAAAGCTTGCAGAACGTAATCACTGGATAAATGCATACAATTTATTAATGTTCAAGGTTCAAGCTCAATAACCCAGGTAGAAAACCCAACACTGTTCAGTCAGGTCATCTGGATGGTTTATTTTTTTGTTGAGACGTTTCATCCGTCATCCGTCCGAGGAGCCACAACAAACAGAGTCCCATAAGCAGCAAACCCACATAGTGGGCCGATCATTTTGCTGGTGATGAGATGGTTTCTGAATTTTTCAACAACAAAAAAAAAAAAAACAAGTATAATTCACTTGATTTTAAATATACAGGTAGTCCTCGACTTACGACGGAGATCCGTTCTCATGCGGCGTCGTAAACCGAATTTGACGTAAGTCGGAACGTGCGTAAATACATATGACGTACCTGTACCTCCGCCGCTGCACTGCGTAACTTTCTACGTAAGTCCATGGTGATGGCCTTCCTTTTCCTCGATGCACTGCCATCAGAAGAGGAGTCCTTGCGTTTTGGGAGCAATAATGAAGGGCTAATGGCCTACAAGGTATGCTAGCGACACCGTCATCCTCCTTACGTACTGTATTCCTCCGCGCACCGCATAGCTGTATTCTTCCGCTGCTGCGCTGCCGCGTTACAACGTTTAACGTTGTAAAACCGTCGTAAAACCGACGTAAAAACTGACGTAAAACTGACGTAAAACCGACGTAAAAACTGACGTAAAACCGACGTAAAACCGACGTAAAACCGACGTAACCACATAACACAAATAAGGGAGATGCGTTTGTAACCTCAAAATGTTGTAAGACGAGACCGTCGTAACCCGAGGACTACCTGTATTTAGTTACAATTCAGATGAGTGTAACCTAGAGTTACACAACACACGCTCCACTTATTGTGTGATTTCAAACTTTAAACTTAAGCTTTAGCATTGCATATTGGAACCAGTCCTGTTTGTCTATAAGTCATGAATCTCATGGACCACTGGATCATTTTACATGAATCTTTCAGAAAATAGTCACTGAATGGACATCTATTAAAAGGGTCTGGGCCTTTTAAATATACATGTTGTTTTTGTTTAAACATGCAGCTTTGGCAGTTTTCTTAATACAATTCTGCTGTAAAATGACTTGTGATGACTCTGTTTGATGATTAAAAAAAACAAGAATGACAATGTAACTACAGTAAAATGATCTGCCTTGTTCATTCTATTTCACGAGTTTGGTTTGAAAATAACAGTTCTGTCTGCTGCTACATGGATGACATCATTAGCAGACAGGTGGAAGAGAAGAGAGAGAAGCTAGTCAAAAAAAAAGAAAGAAAATAAAAGGTAATGCTTAGAATCACGTTTTATTCAAAAACGACAGAGTAAGAAGAAACTTCCCTGCTGAGATTCCCTTTAAACCCCAGCCCGTTATCATCTCTGTTCATTAGGATTAAGCAGAAAACATCGTACTGCACCAGCACATATAGGCCTGCATTCATCATCACAGTTCAAACTGCGCTGCGTTTTGCATCGGAGTGGAACAGCCTATCACATTTTCATAAATTAGTCTGGAGAAGTGCTTTGTGAGGTATGACAAGTTATTTCCAAACGGATACAGTTAGAATTTCCACCATTCAGTCTTTCATGCTCCATATTCTCCTCACTTCTTCTCATCTAAATTGCTTTTCTTGCCCCCTCCTTGTTGTTCAATACCCTCCCTACTAAACGCACACACACAAACACACACACCTATATAAGAGCCAAGTGTTAGCCACTCCAGACAGGACTCTGGTTGTCAGCAGCTCTTTGACTTTCTCCTCTTTACCACTCCTCGCCTTCTCAAAAGCCCTCACAGCTCTACTTCTGCTCATCACTCTCTTGTTTTACGGCTGTTAACCTTTTGCTTGAACACTTAGCGCCAGCAGACACTGAGCACAAACACACACTTAAGCAAGGAGGGAACAAGGACCTGAAAGTGATGTCTCTCTCATCAAGACTAGTGAAGACCACTTTCTCTCTCCTGGTGGTCAAGTTTTCGTCTGAGGGTGTTTTTACAGATTTAATTGTTACTTTTAACAATTAAAGGCCTTGAGTTGCAGAGATTCAATAAAAGATCATGGTCGCCCAGTTATGTTTGTTTCCTGTGTTTGTTTGGTGTGTGTGTTTAATTTTGTATTTGCTGTTATTTCATACTTGTGGTTATGTTTGTAAAACTGACTAAATCATAACCTGTAATAAAACTGGTCTACACAAACAGAAATGTAAGTTTTCCATATTTGTTCCATCATTTGATTCAGTTTACACCAGTTTTCTTTTGTTATTTTATTTTATTTTATTTTTGACTTGCCCTTAACATAAAACAATTGCTCTTCTTCTCTCTCTCCATCCCTGCTTCATTCTTTGTCTTGTGAACCTTTTCGGAGCACCTTTTTGCATACCTTACGAATTGTAAACTATGGGTTTGTTCAGCTGGTTTCTCAACGCCATTGATCAATTTTTCTGAACAATAAGACAAGGTGAAAGAGAGCCCTCTTACCTCAGAAACATCATTGGATTTATGATAACTGGATTCTACTTTTTGGAAGTCAGTGGAAATCTGGATTATCAACAAATCTGGAAATGTCAGCAGCTGTTTAAGTTGTCTGGAATGTGTGTGCCGGGCTTGGCAACATTCCAACTCTGTGCAAACTATCTGTGGACCTGTATCAGAGCTGAGCAGGCAGGACTGTGGAACTTCTGGCGGTGTTAACAGACGGTTGGAAGGAATAGATCTTGGAGAAGTTGTAAGCCTGCCTTTGGTGAAATAATCACAGTTTGGCTGTTTGGAGTTGCCATGAGATGTACAGTACTAGTGAGACTGTAAAGGCAGACGCAGAAAATAACGAGTTTGGCCTGACACAAAACAATGTTGAAATCTGAATCTGGCTCTGGCCTTGGAAGGCTGACAATCTAATTTATTCTTAGATATTCTGGAAACAAGATGCTCTGCTCCTGCTCCCCTCCCCCCCACTCCCTCCCGGGAACCTTTGTGGACCCTATCACAGTTGTACTGGCTGATAGACACTGTAACGTCTTTTTCAGGACTATGGGAACCATCTGGAAGTGTTCATGGACAATTTCACCATCTGTATGTTTGCTGTGCTGAGGCAGATTTTTTGCTGCCTTACACTGTGCCCTGTCTCCAAGGACATGCTGTGAGAGATTTTTTTTATACCTTCTGTCCTCATGTTTTCCTCCCCTTTTCTTATTTAAACAATAAGGGCAGCACTTCATAAGCTGCAGCCCTGGTACACTTCTGTCAACCTTCTGGGTGGCTGTACAGAACATAATTTTATGTGCTTACAAGAATTTTTATTGTCATTCTCATCACATGTGGCACATGTGGTGGAACAAAACTATGTACACAGGGTCCCAGTTACATCCAGCAAAAAATCAAATTGTAAAGAAAAACTTAACTGTGCAATGACAATAAAGACAACTTTGATTATGATTCCTTTTGTGATTATTTCAAAGAACATTCCCAAACTTACTGTAATATTTGTTTTAAAAAAAATCTAAAATGCAATCTGATGTTTTATTTTTATTTTTTTCGTTTTTAAAATAGTTTTATCTAATCAGTTCTAATACATGTGATACTTTACTTGTATTGTTTTATGGGGAAACATTAGCCACACATTTGTTTTTGTTTGTGCTTTATTTATTTATTTATTTATTTAGGAACAGTCAATAAACATGATTTTTCTGAAAAATCATAAAAAAATCCTTCTACCCTTTTTATTTTTTTGCCATTTTTTTATGCTCTCATAACCCCAGTCACATTATTGCACACTAATGTTCCTTTGAAGATACATTTTTACCTGCTGTGGCTGAGTGGTTAGAGCAGTTGTCCTCCAATGCAAGAGTTGGGGGTTTGATTCCACCAGCAGTCACATTTTGAAGTGTCCCTGGGCAATACACTGAACCCTTCATTGCCTCTGACGTGTGTCCCATCGACGTATGAATGATCTAAAGCACAGTATTCTTTATATACTGTAGATATACTGGTAGTAGAGTGCTGTGTGAATGGGTAAATGAGGTCACAGATTGTAAAGCACTTTGAGTATCTGGATAAGATACAAAGAAAGGTGTTACATAATTACAGTCTATTTACCATTCACAAGATAAAACAATGCATTATTCTCAAAAAAAGTTTATTTATTTATTTTTTTCGTTGTTACTAAACTTTCTTTTTTATATTGGCCCACAGGGTGGGGTTCTGCTTTTATATTTGAGAGCGTCATAAATAGTCTTCCTGGATCCAGTTCAACTTATACTGGAAAAGTTACATCTTCCTCAGCCAGAGTCGCTGTGGAGTCTTGCATCTCACTTAACCCGACAAATTCATTTTAATTTGGATATAAAGAGCAAAAACTTATTTATAGTGTGCACAAGTAAATATTTATTACAAAAATGCTGTTTCACATGAATGCATAGTGCAGAATCAAGAGCTCCATCGCTGACAGCCGTCGGTTTACCTGAAGGCAGCAAGTAATTAGCGTGCACCTGCAACTCGCTCATATTTCTAGGTCTGGTGAAAAACAGAAAACAAGGCTCATTTTTGGCTTGGCTCTGAAGGGTGGTGATCTGAGGAATGTCACAAAACTCCAGACTGGAATAAATAAATAAATACTTCTTTTTTTATGTCTTCAAATATTGCTGTAAAATAAATATTTTGTAAATAAATAAATAAATAAATAAAATAGTGTGTGTGTGTGGGTGTGTGCAGCATCTGCAGTATCGTGGACTCTGTACCGGTCCGTTGTGGTGAAGAGGGAGCTGAGCTGTAAGACAAAGCTCTCTGTTTACTGGTCGGTCTACGTTCCTAACCTCATCTATGGTCATGAGCTCTGGGTAGTGACCGAAAGAATGAGATTGCGGGTAAAGGCGGTTGAAATGAGTTTCCTCCGCAGGGTAGCTGGACTCTCCACTAGAGATAGGGTGAGAAGATCAGTTTTCAGGGAGAGACTCAGAGTAGAACCGCTACTCCTCCACATCAACAGGAGCCAGTTGAGGTGGTTTGGGCATCTGGTAAGGATACTCCCTGGGGCCTTTTCGGGCATGTCCAACTGGGAGGAGACCCCTGGGAAGACCCAGGACACGCTGGAGAGACCATGTCTCTAAGTTGGACTGGGAATGCCTTGGAATCTTCCCAGAAGAGCTGAAAGAGATGTCTGGGCCTCCCTGCTCATGCTGCTGTCCCCGCGACACGACTTCAGAATAAGCAGAAGATAATGGATGGATGAATGGATGGATTAAAAAATATATACAGGTGGTCCCCGGTATACGGCCAAGATCTGTTCTAACGGCTTGGCCGTATACCAATTCAGCCGTATACCGATTCTGGCCGAATCCGCGGCCGTGTACGCGGATTTTCGGTTGTAAAACAAAACCGAAACTAAACGGCGATCGGTAACAGCTTTTGAAACACGTTTTTTCAATGTAAAACAACTTCTAACGGCCGTATTAATGATTCTAAGTGTGTTTTAATGTGTTTCCAAGCAGTTATCTAACAAAAAACCCTAAAAAAAAAAAAAACGAAAAAATGCTAAAACGC
>JARVLU010000952.1:28673788-28687639 GCA_031762415.1 Simpsonichthys santanae | reverse complement strand
GATTTTGTAGAAGAGAGGCTCTCAGACAGTTTCACAGACAAGACAAAGCAAAAGCAAAGTGGAGACCAAGAGGAGACGTCCGACCTTGAGGAGTGCAAGTGTTGAACGTGAATACTGTAACATTTTAAACAATCCATGCTGTATGGATTGTTTATTCAAAATGTTACAGCATTGAAATTGTAGAAGAGAAGTGCAGAAGGACATTAAAGGGTTAACCCTTCACACAGCTCTGCAGCATAGAGCACAAATGCACTTCTTGATGAATTACACTGCAACAACTGAACGTAGAAGTTCTAAAATATTTTTAATTTTTTTAGCACTTTTATGTTTCGTGATAATAATGGTTTTACAATGTGGCATACTTTGAATTTTAAGTTGGAAGACAAAAATCGATCGGAGCATCTGGACAGCAAAGGGTTAACCCTTCACAAAGCTGCAGCCAGAGAAGAAATGTGTGCATGCAGAGATGAGAAGGACATCAGATGATCAGCTGCAGTTTAGGAGCTTCCCCCTGCACTTGTGGTCTGCACACATGGCGCAAAAACATTTAAGTTAATTTATTTTGAATAAAAAAATCCATGGATCATCCATAAATCAGCCAGTTGTGTCATGGCCAATCTTACTTTGAAAAACCGTGATAGAGTGAACCTGCGAAAAACAAACGGCTAAGTAGAGACAGACTACTATATATTTAAATAGTGTGTCTGTCTGTCTAGCTATATAAATCCATAAAGTGTTAATACAAAACAAGTTACCATCTTATAGAAATCAGCTCACTTCACCCTGACCTCTCATCTAAATGAGATTCTGAAAATTTGATCACATTTTCCTTTATATTTTCTGTGAGAATCTTTGGTCCCAAGATTAATGTCTTGTAGCTAATATTAATATATTTTTTTGCTAAAAAAAAAAAAAAAACAAACAAACAAAAAAACAGTTGTCTGTGCATTTTCTGGCTCTAAGAATTTCACCTTCAGGCTTCATTGTGTTTCAGACTAAAAGCAACTCGTCCGGCTTGGCCCCTCTTTGGTCTTCAGTCACAGTAATGTTCATTTTACTAAATTACCTACAGGTGTGAGTTTTAACCATGTTCCTCTGCTGCACTGAGCAGTAGCCTCAAACATCCGTGATCCCTGTAAAAAGCTTCAGCGTTACTGTAAAAAGCAATTACAGTAGTCGTGTTACATCTGTGTCTGTTTGTCTGTTTGTCAGCAAAACATGAACCAGGAAACATATTTAAATGAAACTCTCAGAAAGTAACAATTAGCTGAACATCTGCAACTGATTAACTTTTACAGTAAACCACATTTCATAGAGCTAACTGACCTTAGCCAACACAAACATGGAAATAATTATGTCTTTTTTAAACACATTACGCTAAAATGTTTGATTATAGCTGATAGTCATCTTCATCACATACTCTGGTCACTAACAGATGATGTGAGGCCTTTGGTTAAAACTTTACCATGCCAGGCGATGGGTAACACATTCTCTCAAGGAATGCTAGTTGTAAATTAGTGCATGTGAACACATTCTAGTAGATATTTACTAGAGAATTTTTTTTTAAATATTTTAAAGAAGTATCGTACTAAATAGAGATGCACAATATTGGATTTTTGGCCAATAGCCGATATGTTAAAACTTGTTTTTTCAATAACCGATACCAAAACCAATATTTATGGGTGAGTTATTTTGATGGAATAGCCAATGTCTGATATTTAACTTTATTGCTAATATTGGCCGATACCGATACCATGCTGATAATACTGTGCATTAAAGGAAATATTTCATATGTGAACTGAAGACTGAAATAACATACTGAAAACAGAACAACGTGAGCGTTGCTCTCTACTTGTTAACCAAAGCAGGTGTTACCTGTGAACTCATTACAGCAGTTAGGATACAAACATTCATTTGAAACTCATTTCATCCTTCATTTCCTGCAGTGAAGATATATATAAAAAAAACATAAGCACGTTTTATTTTTATTTTTTCCTGGCACTGCTCCCCAAGCATGTTAAATAACAGATAATTACAGTTTTATGGCATTTCATGACCACAATAATGAATGAACCTTCGCAAAGACTTGTTGCTCTCATCCCGTAGTGATGGGTGGTTTGTTTCACCTTTGACACATCAGAGCTGATAATTTGCAGCTAATTTATGCAACGTCGATGTAATCAAATGAGCTGCTCAGGGGAAGCGTTGAATTCAAGCAGAACCATGAGCTGTACTCTGTTTCTGATATACTTTACTCTGAAAAGCTAAGCTTTGGGCTTTAAATTCATTTCAGGGATTTATAGTAACAAGAAAAAATAATTAAGATAATGAAACTTTCCTTAAATTTCATAAATTGACTAAACCTTATGGCACCCTTTGTGTTATTGCATCATTTGTGTTAAAAAAAAATCCTACAAGAGTATAATTAATGTCTGAGAAGTACAAAAATGGATTGTAGGTTATTTTAAATGATACAGCCTTATCATCCTAAGTCAGACTTTTTTAAAATATAAAATAAATGACCTCTCCAGTCTTGCTAGTATGTTGGTGGAGCTGCATATTTGCTGTTTAGCAGTATTAGCCTCCTGTCTAGCAGAGTAGGGAATGCTAATACCATAATTTTTGCTGTATGTTGCAGTTTTTTTTATACATAAATTAGCATGCCTGCGACTAATACAGTGAAGTGACGTGTTCATGTTTTTTCTTCTTCCATATTTACAACCCAATTTGTGTCTGAGATCTGATGATTTCATTCATTCTGATATGGAAAATATTGAACACTACCCTTTTCAGCTACTAGAGGGCCCTCAACTAATATGACAAGCCAAGTGTCTCATTAATAGGTAAAAGTGGCTATTAATGAGGCACTTAGCTTGCCATATCAAGCCACCTTCTTCTCGCTCTGGAACGCCTTGAGCAAATGTCAAATCATCTGCATTTTGCCACGCCACCCAGGTGAAATGCAGCTGATTCACCCGCTTCGAACGTTATCAACCATTAAATGGCCGTTATTAGTTATTATCAGCGGTCAGAATGCCCCTCCTCTACCTCCTACTATGTTTAAAGTTACGTTATTAGCTTAGCACTCATTATAGCTTTGCATGGTTAGGTTTAGAGTAAAGGGTCTCGGGTTAGGTTTCGGGTCTTGGTTAGGTTTAGGCACAATGGTAAGGGGGCTAAGTTTAGGTTTGGTCGTCTGGGTCAGGTGCAAGGTTACGTTTAGGAAACAGGTTACATAAGCCGACAAAAAAAAAAAAAGACGACACTTCCTGGTTTGCACACGTCACAGGCTGCCTGTTATCAGCGAAAAAAAAAATGATAATAGCATACCTTTACACCTGTTGGGAGGTACAGGAGGGACAGTCTGACCGCTGGGGATGATAACAACTAATAACGTCCACTGATAACATCCAAAGCCGCTGGCTGATTTGACCATTAAAGTGCATTTATTAGGGAAATGTTCAACTGAGACACACCTTTAATATAGTGTTGAGCAAACAATTATTATTAGGTGGTTATCTTGTTAAAGTCCTCCCGTGCACGCTCCCATGGTCACCATTTGGCAGCCAATTGATATTTGGCACAACACTGGCCCACATTTCTGGGTTGTCAGCGGTGATGCATAACAAATGCAACGAATCAGCGATTATGCAAAATATATGTAATTTATACTATGAAGCGACATATTTATATTTTTCCACTTTATTAGAAATATTTGGACTGATGCGACTTATACAGCGGTGTGACGTGTACAGTGGCAAATACAGTAAGTCTTTTTCAGTAGGACAGAGAGTAAATGAGGACGGCTACACTCCGAGCAAGGCAGTTAAGACATTAGGAGCAATATCCTGCCTAATTACATTAGACAACGTAAGAAAAAGTTCAGACCAGAACCTCTTCATGGAGCAACAGCTTCAAAATATGTGTTAATAATTTGCTGTGGCCTCTCAGAATCGTTCACACACAGGAGACACTTTGTCCATTTAAAATAAATTGCACTCACTTTAAAAGGAATAGCACAGCTCAAATGAAACAGCCAGCACATAGTGCAAAACATGCATAAAAACATAACGTATTTATTAATTTTAGGAATGTGTATAGTTATTGGACGTGAATTAGCAAAATTCAGAAACATGCTTTAGTTTAAAAAGGTATGACTGAAGGAGTAGGTCATGAGAGATGGTGGTGATCAGTGTCATCACAATAAACCTCAATAAGAATATTGCAAGTACAGTATTAGTTAATGTTGATGTAAATTGAACATTGTCAAACATTTTGTATTTCATGTCAAAAACATAAAAAAAAATCGACTTTATCTCGTGGAGATTATTATCTTTGGAGGAAAAAGTACACGTTATCAAGTTTGAAAAAAATACATTCATGGGGTTCACCTGTAAAATTGAGCTTTGCAGTACAAAGACGGACCCCTGCTTCGCGTTCCATTTTAGCCCGCGCAGACTTTTCTGGTATTGACCGCGAAGGCGAAATTTCCTTTCAGCGGATAATAAAGTATCTGTGCACTTTACTGAGGTGCGAGGTTGTACTGACTTTGTCAATAATATTGCTGTAGATGTGTTTTCTCAACACGCCTATGCAGCACAGGGGACTCGTCAATACCCAACAACGAACCTCTGACCTGTGGGCAAACGTGCCTCGCTCTTCCTTTCAGCTTCCGATTGGCATTGATTTTCAAGCAACTTAAAGTCATATATAAATGCACCAACTGAGTCGAAGTTAACAACTAAATTTAAGTATAAGTGACTCACAAAGACAAAAAGATCACAGTAAAGTAAAGTGAGAGCTCACAACTATGCAGCATCATAAGAAAACAGTTGCTGATTTTGTCGTTGTTTGTTTCCTTGATCATAATTGTGTTCATCTGAATAGTGTTAAGCCATAGATGTATGATATAGGTGCTATTTCAGTGTTTGTGAGTGCGCTTGTGTGTGTGTGTTGGTGAAGGAAGGCGGTTTCGAGGTCTGTGTGATGAATCTGTTTCAGTGGCAAAGCAAGGTGCTGCAAGCAGCATGCCGTCTGTTAATTCACATTCACTGCGGGTGGTTACAGTCTGTGGCTGATGATACTGGGAGGTGTTGAGAGATGGAGGGAAAAAGAGACAGAGACGTGACAAATGAACAAAACTGCATATGGGGAGATCTCAGACATCACTTGTTAGCAAAATAGCACCTATAGTAAAGTCCTGTATGGCGTAGAATTTATCAAACAATATTTTTGACTCACAGTTATGTGCCAGCTGTTCCTCGTGGAAAACAAAAAAAAATTCTTCCTTGGGCTAGTTTCCAATAAAATAAATGGCAGGTCCATTTTTCTGCCAGGTATTTATTTATTTTTTTGTTATATAGTTCTAATTTTATCATGTGTGTTACAAAAAGACTGGACAAGCTTAAAAAGCTGTGAATTAACAAGTAACAACGACATAACAAATTTAGCATCGCAACACTGGTTAGGCCCAGAAATGTCATATTAACATTGTATGCAAACTTGCTGCAACAATCTAATATGACAGCCTTGCGTATCATTCATTGTCTTCTCTGTGCAGGATTGTGGGAAGCTGCCTAACTTCAGCAGTTATTGGGCAAGAGGTGAGTACACCCTGAACTAGTCAATCACAGGGTCGCATAGAGACAAAAAAGTCAAATGGCCAGTTGCACTTGGTGGCAAAACAACAAATGTGATGATCTTTTTGGCCACCTAGTGACAAGTCACAGTAACCCATTTATCATATTGTTTTTTTATGGGTCAAGTGTGGACACCAAAGTACCTGGAGAGATCTCACAGTACAAACCTGGGAGAACATGCACTCTCCAAACAAAAAGTCAAAGCCAAGTTTTGAGCCAACTCTGAATTGTCCCTAGGTGTAAGTGAGAGAGTGAATAGTTGTTTGTCTCTATGTGTCCCTGTGATGGACTTGTGACACATCCAGGGTGTACCCCACCCCTCGCACAGCGATTGCTGGACATGGGCACCGGCGACCCCCGTGGCCCAAAAATGGAAGAAGCGGGTAACGATAATGGATGGATGGAAGTTTTGAGCCTGCAACTATCTTCCTGTGAAGCAACAGCTATAATAATAATAATAATAATAATAATAATAATAATGTCACACAATGTCATCAGCTGTATGTTTCCATACAATGATGAAATTAGTCTCTGCAATTCTGCACTGGGTGGTGCAGTGGGCAGCTACTGAACGCACCTGTGGGGCAATTTGGGGATGAGGTGTGCTGCCCAGAGTGGGTATGCAGTGACCAGGGATTGAACCTGGGACTTTTGGGTCCCAAGCTGGCTGCCCTGTCTCTACACCATCTTGGCCCCCATATACCACTGTCCCATTATGATATGAATATCTGCAAATTGCAATGATAAATATGCATAGGAAAAATCTTCCTTTAGAAACAGAAATGTTACTGATAAAGAAAAAAAAACAAGTTATTTTACTGGAATAAACATTTCTGTCCTTGTTACTTGTCCAAGAAATCTGAATTAATTTCAGTGGGTTCAGGATCATAACAGAGAACAGGTCTCAATTTTCAAGTTTGTGTAGTTTTTCTAGTAGGAAGACATTATACTGTAGAACTTAGTGTTCACACAATTATTGTACTAGGATTCAAGTAGGACTGAAAAAAAAACTTTAGCCAGTTATATAGTGACAATTAGCTTTTAATTAATGTAATAAGAACATTGCATGCTTCTTGTTGGGGAAGGGGGGCGGGTGTGTGTGCTATAATGGGGTAGAGGCAGAGCAGCTGACACGGGATCTAAAAGTCCCAGGCTCCATCCCCAGCCAATCCCACATGTCGTGGTGTCTCTGAGCAAGACACCTAATCCCCAGTTACCCCCTCGGTGCCCACATAGCTGCTCACTGCTCCACCTGGGTGCATCCCAGGTGCGATGTGTTAAATGCAGAGAACCAATTACGTCATTGTATGGGAACATACAATGATGACAACATATAACACTTATTAATATTGTTGAACTCTGGTCTTTTCTTTCCCCATTTTTGGTGGTAAAATATTTAAGGTATGAATACACATAAAACTGGTGAGAAAAAAAAAAGATGTTTTTCCCCCCAAAAAAACAACAACAACAAAAAACTGGTACCCAGATTTTATATAGGAACACCGCCTACATTTTTCTACAAGACTAGACCCATTATGGAGATTCAGACAGTTTTCACACTTCATCTTCATTGTTAATTTATACCCCTCCCTGTACTGTCCTAACAGCACATGTCAACAAGTTATCTGATACACCAACACTTGCACTATTCGAACAACTGTTAAATACCATTTTCCCTGCAAGAAATGTTATTTTAAAGCCTTGCCATGCTCTCCTCTGCACCCTGGAAGATAAAATAAAATGATGAATGATGAAAAAAATATAAACAAAATGTATTTTTCAAAATAGCAAAGTGCATCTACACTCCAGCAGGATAAAATTGGCTTTACAAAAGACGTCTCTCAGCTCAGCACGCTGCAGTGAACAGACACTGAGCTCATATAAGTAAAATTAGCAGGAGCAGTAATCTCAGCTGGAGAGGTTTTGATCTCTGAGCCATCATGTCTTCATTAAAGTATTAACCAATGATTGCAGCACCCCCAAGCAGCTGTATTTATTTCAGCAGCATTTATAGCCTCTGCTGCATTCATGCAATTGCGCCCTTTGCCAGTGGTAAATATTTCCTTACAGAGCTGGCTCACATGGCAACGTTCATGAAAACATTAATCTACATATTCCCCTCTTTCTTGTTTTCCCATCTGCCTCTGGCCAGCCATTAGCAATGATTGTGCATCACCAGACATTCATTCCACTAATGTAGAATACAACTGCTACTGCATTTGATATATTGAACACATCCCCCATTTGCCTCCCATACTGCCTTATTTTGTCCCTGTCTGCCTGAGATATCATGGGAAATCCATACAGCAAAGATGGCTCTGATGAAACAGCTCTCGCATAAGCCCAAGACTGCACCAAGAAAAGAAGTAGCAGTGCCCAAAGAGATGTAATTCATCTAAACAAAGATTTATTTTTAGCTGCTAGTTTGGATCACACATCCTAACTGGTTTATAGATGCCACCTTCCCATTTCCGGCCACATAAAAAGCAAAGAACATATACAGCTGCATCGCATAAATCAGAAACTATTATAGTGATGATTTGACAGGGAGCAACTGAGGCTACACACGGGCACATGACATATTACTCTCATTTATGCTCCTTCCCTCTGTCTCCTCCGCTCTGTCTACATGCTGACCCATCTCTGATGCTGACCCAGAAAAGATGAGAGAGAAAGAGTTGCATCCACCTATTGCCACCGGCATGTATTGTTCCTCCTCATTCTTCAGCTGCATGGGGGCTCAGCTCATGCTTCCCCAAAGTCGATCATCACTCAGCACATCTTGCAGGCTTGATTCATCTCTGCTCCTTCCCAAATCGTATACGGGGAGTTTTCTCCTCTAGGGCTGCAGTCATTCTTTTAATCCACCACAGATGAAAAACAACAGATAAATGTACCTTGGATGTAACATCAGACCCTCCTGGGAGGGAAGCAGACACTAAGAGGAGCATGATCTGTCTGAAAAAAAAACCACAGATCTGTAGTTCCTACAAGAAAATGTTCCCTAAGGTTACAGATGGACAGGAGGGAATTGGCTTATTGTGCTAGCAGATCTCCCTCACCTTCATGCTTCAATGTGCATGCTGCTGATTATTTTTCATCTAAATTAATGAATTAATTCAGACACCTCCCTCAATCATAGTTTTGGGGCCATAAGGAGGCACAGCAGGTTTTAAATACTATGAATTTTACCACAGAGTTTACTGAAATTTAGGAAAGTGATGACACGGGATGACATCACTAATACGATAGATAAAAATGAGCCAGAACTTGTACCATCCTTACAGAGACTTGATGAGGTCCTTGGGTCATGTTAATGCCACAGTGGGCTTTATGTTATAAGTAAATTGATCCATAATGGATTTGAGCAAGGGTGGCTGTGGCTGAGTAGTTAAAGCAGTCGTCCTCCAATGCAAAAGTTGGGGGGTTCAAATCCACTAGCACTCACATGCTGAAGTGCCCCTGGGCAAGACAATGAACCCTCATTGCCTCCAAAGTGTGTCCCATCCATGTATGAATGTGATAAAGCACTGATTAGTTTCTTTAGAATCATTTGTCCAATTAGCTTTGTATAGATCTAGTGATGTATGAATGGGTAAATGAGGACACAGATTGTTGTAAAGCACTTTGAATATCTCGATAAGATGGAAATGTGATATATAAATACAGTCCATTTAACATTTATAGAAACTTATATAGCAGGGTTATTCATTTGGTGGCTTTGGGATCAAATCAGGCTTACGGATTAACTCAGTCCAACCCACCAATGGGTTCATTTTAAATAAAACTACATTTTACAGCATTAAAAAAAAAAAAAAAAAAGAAGACAAAAATTGCTGGATATCTGGCCCCTGAGCTCTTGACGTTCAGTAACTGTGGACCCCTTGGTAATTTAGACAAATAGCCCTGTGATATAGCAAGATTTTGTTGACAGCATATCTACTGTATACCCAAAGTGGAGCATGATGGCAGAGCATCCATGATGTGTTACCTGCACACACACCGGCATGATTTGATCGTTGATAATTTACAGCAGGCCTGGAGAAGCTTGCCTCATGCATAAACTTTGACTGACAAGGTCATGAACACAACCCAGCATAGTGCGATCTGAGAGTCATACCAGTATACAGTGTAGTGAGACGCCATCTCAGAATGTGGAAAATAGTAGAAACAAACCTATTTGGTTATTGATTAGAGTGTAGCAGCAGCACTGATTTCACACTAAAGGAGGTTTTCCAAATTTGCCACAATCCACCCTAGTGGGTGAGCATAGCAGAGTTGTCAACCCATATGAAACAGAGCTAAACGCTTAATAAACAGCTGGTCTTTTCTGTTTATTAGATGGTTCTGTTTTAGCAAAAAATATGTTCAAATAGAAGAAGCTTCTGCACAATAATAATAATAATGACAATAATAATAAAATCATCATTTTAGACTGGTCATAGTTAGGAAATCCTTCTTTCCAGTATGCTGAGAATTGGTGTAAAGAGAGCCTAAAGTGCTTGGTATTGTCCACAGTAAGACTAACTATCTTCTCCTCTTAGTCTGAAGAATATTTACTTTAATGCGAGAGCTAATAAAATTCCACAAGGACAATGCAGACGGCTCTGGAAATTAAAAAGAAAGAACCCATGATAAACAGCTTTAGGATTAAAGAGAATCTTGTTCGACATCTCAGCTAATGAGTGGGCTACTGGCAAACTGTACACCCAAGGGAAAGCTGCTTCTCTCCCAAAAATCTCTCTGTGCGTGTGCTTGTTGGCACCTTGACACTTCACTTAAAATGATATGTGAGCTTATGTAATCCTATGTATGGTGTAAAAGGGAAACAGGAGTCCATCATGATTCCAACTTTCACATTCATCAAGGCGTCTTCTACCTTGCAAGCCAGATGGAAATCGTGCAAGGTTTGAAAGATCTCAATTAGGAGAGAAGCCATCTCTCTCTAGATACCAAGAAGCTGCAGGTTTTAGGTGCAGTGACAGGAAACAAGGAATACTATCCAATTATGATGTAACTCAAAGTGGCAACTGTCAAATTACTTTTAATCTGAATAGTTTGAGTTCAGACAAACAATTTTTTGGAAAATCAATCCAGAAAACACGATCATTATAGTAACAGCTATTAGTAAGGCCAAATGATATTGTGCTAGAAAATACATTGCAAAGTTTAATCCAGCAGTAACTTTTTATAATTTTGTTTCCAAAGAGCCAGAATTATTTATTTATTTATTTATTTATTTATTTTTTGGTCCTCGTTTTAAAGTAGTCTTCACAATTATTTTCTCAGGATTTCTGAAGGTATTTCAGAGATTTTCTGTCAACAGTGGTTGCTTTTTCTGTCTGCTTGTGCCTGACCATGACAGCATATTGTGCAGTGCCTAAAGATAAAGAAGGAGAAAAAAATGGATGACACAGGAAGACATGTCAGGACTGTACAACTTTTCATGGCAGATGAATTGTATCTAAAGGTGAGTCCTAACAACACCATAAACCTTAACCAAAAAAGCAACAACCACAAAGCTTTAGGAGATTACAGAAGATTTGATGGTAAAATAATTTAAAGAAATGAGGAATACATCACAACAAAAACATTACTCCGTTAATTCTTTAAACTGTTGTCAAAATGTGGGCTGAACTGTAAGAAATATCTCCCAGACCACTTTCTATCTTTCTTTTGTTGTCTTCCTTTTCATTTCTTTCTTTATATATATTTTACTTCTTTTTTTGTCTGTAAGGGCTTTTTCTCTTTATTAACATATAAATATATTAATATATTGATAAACTGAATGTGTTGATAATGAGTGGAAGACATTTTAAACTATGTTTTGTAGGGAAAAAAATTAAGATATTGAAAAGTTTGTTCATTAGCAGTTTCAACAATATAAGTCTAACAGATCTGATCTGACATAAACAAGCAAACAAACAGTCAAGCATAAAACTACTGGTGTACATTTGAACAAACTCGGTACAAGTATCTAGTACATTATTTGAGAAACACACCAGTATACACGTAGCTCTACATGGACTGATTGTAATTTCCTGCAAATGCAAAAGGTACTTCCAATTATTGTGATTTATTTGGAGATATTTTGCTGTTTGCACTATTTTTATGGTAAACCGTTTTTAATATATATACAGTATGTATATGTATTTTTTTTTTTTTTTTTGCAAAGGTTTGCCCTAATGTGCTCATTCTAGATCTCCCTTCTGTATTTGTTCAGTGCTAGGTGAATGTTGTATCAGCAGAAGCACCCATTGAATATTATCCACCTTGGCCAGACTCTCTGCACCGGCTGGTGTTGATCAGATTTTGCTACACACACTGTGGAAGGAAAAAAAAAATATGCAAAACATCTGCTTGGAGCAAAATGCAGTTACACACAAGCATTACCACATAAGTGCACAGTCACTTGGAAGCACATGGACACAGACGAGTGCAGACTGTGTATCCAGGTACACCCCCCACATGGACGCACATAAACATTATCTGGAAATGGCACTGAGCATCTGTTTGGACAGAGGCAGCACATTCAGTGAACCACTGGCAGGAGCCGTGCACTGGCTCCTCTACTGCACGGTGACCGGGCGAGCAAGCCCACGTCTATTTGTCTGTGTGTTTCATCCCACCCTCTTCCTCCACCACACACACACACATACACACACATATTCAGCAATGCAAATTCAGCCCCATCTTCTCTGACATCACCACCCCCTTTTCCCGAGTCACCCATAAAACCCTCATGCTTTTAGCAGCGTTCTAAAGCGTTTTAAAATGCCATTTATTTAACAGCACAATTATCTATGTGGCGGTTGGGTTATCTGGAACAGGTGGCAGCTGCTCAGAGGACAAGAAAAAAAAAAAACTAAGTTCTGAGGAAACATTGTGTGACGGTTCCTAAATGTGCACAGAATAATATTTACCTCATTTTTTAAAGCAAATAAAACGAGTCACGGCCAGACTAGTATTTTTTATTTTTTTTTTTTTTTAATCAAAAGCAAAAAATAAACACAAACTGTCCGAGTGTTAATAATAAAAAAAAGGTGAAATCGTGTCATCCGGACCAGTTTCATTAAGTGAGAAACGTTTCGTCACCCATCCAGAGGTCTTCCTCAATTTACGGCCTGCCAATCAGATCTGTCCCATAGGAGCCTTCACTGATGAGTTTCAAGCCAACCGCCTGTTGGAATCTCAGAAGTAGACTTTAAATACATGCAAACAGAGCACACCATCCAAAACAATCAATCATTAACAACAATCAAATGTTTTAGGCCAGGTAGCCCACTTGCTACTCACAGAAACAGCCTGAGGACACCAAGGCTGGTTCAGAAGCAGTGTTGCAATCATCCAGATAGATAACACCAAAAAAAAAAAAATATTGTGTCATCTGTCCGAGTGTTGTTGACTATGGGATAATTCTGTGCATTGTAATGTGAAGGTGACATCTTCTGCCAGTCTGTCACGTCTCATCAGAACAAATGATTCTCTTCAGGGACTGCCAGTTTAGCATTAAGCACATTCATACATTAAATCAATGTCACCCGACTAAAGCAGCTCATTTGTGATGCTGACAGCTTGGTTGGGGATAAAGGTGTGCAAGCCTGTCGTGTGTTTGCGATGCATGCTTGGTGCATGTGGAGACAGGAAGGGAAATGGTGTAAGAAATCAGGAAAGGAAATAAGGAGAGGAGTTCAGGCAGGACCCAGAGGAGCTTCTTGGGTTATTTACATTCGCAGCGTCTGGTCGCCTTTCCTCCGATCCCTACCCTCATCAAGAGAAACCAATTAAAAGTCTCTTTATTTAATGTTTACCTTAATTAACTATTACAATTAACAGCTTTACAAAGTCATGTTGTGTGTGTGTGTTTTTTTTTTGTTTTTTTCACTTAAGTTACACGTGACAAAGTGGTAATAAACTCATATAAATCTTGCAAACAATTCTCTAGGGATGGGAGAAAAAGACTGTTAGGAAAAAAACTCAACCAATTTTCAGAATTTATTTATGTACAGGTAGTCCCCGAGTTACGGCGCACTAGAGGTACGGCGCACCAGACTTACGGCGCCACCCCCAGTGACGTCATTGCGCCGTTCGTTGCCTTTTCTATGCAGCATTTTATATTTTTTTTTTAGTTTTTTTTTTTTTTTAGGGTATTTTGTTAACTAATTGCTTGGAAACACATTAAAACACATTAAAACGGCCGTTCGAAGTTGTT
>JARVLU010000952.1:28655579-28669991 GCA_031762415.1 Simpsonichthys santanae | reverse complement strand
TATAGATGATTATTGTTTGAATTGATTGTTGGAATTGATTTTGTTTTAAGAAGGAGCAGATATGATAAGATTTTTTTCTTCTTCTGCTACCTTTCATAAACTGTAAATTGTCTGTGTGTTTAAAATAAAAATCTCACAATTTTTAGCCATAAAATATTTATTGAGGGTTGAATCAAATGGAACACTACTGAAGGCCTAGGTGTGAAATGAACGGCACGCCACTGCTTAAACTAAACCTCTGTGCATGCACAGGATATGCAAACACAGCAGAATCATCTCCAAACCCCACCCAATCCGACGAATTAACAGTAATTACAGGTCCGAACCCGAAAACCTCCCCGACATTTTTAATTAAGCTTAGACTGCTTATACCATTGGTTATTATTAACAGTTGACAGACATGCACAGTTGAGGGGGCAGAAGATCAGAGCTGAGGAGCCATCAATGCACATTAAATGCTTCCTCTCCTTCTGCCTGCATTGAACCCTGCTCTTACGTGTCAGATATTTTGTGATCTCACCTGTTTGGGTCATCGGCCGCATGCGTCTGCTTAGTGCAGTGGCTGAATGAACGTCCATCTGGCCTGATGGATCACTGGCAGTGGTCCATCTGAAGTTTAACTGAACTTTTTATCTTTCAACCTGCCGGTCAGCACGCGCTCAAATGGCCGCATGTGGCAGGTGTAGTATGGCAAGCCATGTTTGCATATATTGGATTGTCGGTCGCACTCGTTCCTGACAAATTAAAAGCTCGACACCGACACAGCCCACACATTAAGCACATTGTTATGGTCCGGCCTGGTCTGAGTCTGGGTCGGCCGGGGCCGGGCTCTGGTTAGAAATGACAGTTCTACCTTAAATTGTCGAGCTATCTCTAACTTCTCCTGGTTGTTTATGTGAACGAGAAGCTGCTCCCCACCCCCTCATCACTCCCCTTCCAAGGATATCTGTGGATCTGTGTCAAAGTTGAGCTGGCTCATAGACACTGTGCCCTCTTTATTAGGACTATGCAACTTTCTGGCAATGTCGACAGACAACTCACTGCCCTTGTTGGCCTTGTCATGCATAAATGTATTAAGATGTCATGAGCATGTTGCTGTTTGATGTGCTCAGGATATTCTTTTGCAACTTCACACAGTGTCCTGTGTAGGACACATAGCAAAAATTGATTTATTTTACACTTACACTCCCCCTCGTGTTTCTTTTTCCTTTTCTATAAAAAGGGCTGTGTCTCTCGAGGCCGGCGGCCTCAGACACCTCTGTCTCCTCAAGTTTGTTTTTGTTTCTCTCGGACAGGTTGTACTGAAATGTAATTTTGCTGTACTTCGGTGCGATGACAATAAAGCTGATTCTGATTCTGAGCCTAGCATGCAAGTTTTTGGTATGTGGGAGGAAACAGGAGTACTCGGAGAAAGCTCACACATGCACAGAGAGAACGTACAAACTCCACCCAGAAAGGTTCCCAACTGGGATTTGAACTGGAGCGACCTGCTTGCTGAGAGGCGGCAGCTCTACCAACTGCGTCAATGTGCTGCTATATATGTGCACATATGTATACAGGTAGGTGAATGGAGAGTACGATGGAGGAATACTTTTTTTACTGTTAGAAAAAGTACAGTTCATTGAAACTACTTGCTTGATTTTTAATCTAATTTGTAATATGTCAGTAGCTTTGAAAGTTATCTACATTAATAATTTGCTGATGTGTTATTTGTTGTCGTTGTTCGTGAGTATTTAACTATACAAACCCCTATTTAAGCTGTTTTGGAAGGTGGTAATCCTGGTAAAGCACAGACAAGAGGGAATTTAAAATTTATTTCAGATTAATACATTTTTAAAAATATTTAGAATAATGTCTCAGAGAAAACCTTGGTCAGCAGCTGTGCTTAATATTTTGCCTGAGTTCGTATAATTCCAACTTTACTTATAAACAACAACAAACACAAGTCAGATCAATAACAGCACAAAGGCTTCTTTCACGTGAAGGACCTTTATAATAACAATTAAACCTGGAATAAATGAAGTGAAATATTGAACACAGCCCAAAACATAGTGTTCAGCTCCAGTGTCTTTTGCGTCTGAATAAAAGCCACCCTGGGCTCCTACGTTTTCTCAAATAAAAATATATTAGTGCTGTTAGATATATTTATATAACCTGAAATACCCCTCACTGGTGTTGACCTTCTCCAGTGGCTGTCACCTTAAAATGCTAATTCAGTTCATGCCCAAATAAGCTGAGCTGCTCTAGAACTGTCTGCACATTTTACAAGCCTTTTTATCTTATTTTATTTTAATTAATTAATTTAATTATTTATTTAAAATGGGGAGTGGTGGCACAGAGGTTAGAGAAGGTGGGCCTGTGATTGGAAGGTTACCAGTTTGACTCCCAGGACCGACAACATCAAAATGTGGAGGGAAAGATGAAGCAGCCACACCTGCCTCCACCCTCATTTGCTTCCATCTGGGCCTTTAAGCAAAGTCCTTAATCCCCACCACATGCTCTTCCAGGCGCCCTAGATGGCAGCTCTCTACTCCACACAGAGGGCTGTGGTAGCTCAGTGGTTTGTTATTGTGTCAGGAAGGGGATCCAGTGTAAAAAAATATATATATTGCCAAGTCTTCATGTGAGCTAGTTCACTGTGGTGACCCCTGAAGAAGGGAGCAGCCAAAAGATGAAAGAAATATAGTTCAGGCTACAAGTCCATCCACGTATTTATGAAACATCCATCCATTATCTTTACCCGCTTTTTCCTTTCCAGATCACGAGGGTCACTGGTGCCCACTTGCTACTATATGAGAGGCGCGGGACACCATGGACAGGTCTTCAGTCCATCACAGGGACACATAGAGACAAACAAGACAAACAACCATTCACTACTCACAGTGACAATTTAGTTACCAATCAGTCTAACATGCATGTTTTTAGTCCTTTTTAACCATTTTTGGATTCTTTTTTTTTTTCTTTAGTCGTCACCTGATCATTATTCTGGAATCAACTGGTAACTAGATGTTTGACCTTTTGGAAATGAACATGTTATTTGTCCTTCTGGGATGTTTTTGCTTTTTTTTCTAAAATCAGTTTTTCCATGTTTCTGTCCAGACCTAGTCTGTTGATCGCATTAGTTATTTTCCACAAGTAAAGTTTCATATTATGAATCCACACCATTTTTCTGATCCATTTTTGAAAATCCCTTCAAAAGAAAATCATTGCCTGCAACTTTTACGCTTTAAATTTTATGTGATGTAAGCTTCCACAAAATACAGTGCATGTTGCAGCTGATGGCGAGTTTAATAACTTCACTGTTGTACATGTATACTTTTGACCATATAGTGCATTTCTGCAGCTGTCAGCAGTAAACTCTGGTTGAACTACACCATGTCTTTCTTCTGTAAGTTTCCTCTGTTCTTCCCTTGCAGTATTCAGTTCAGGTTGTTGATGTTTGTCAGTAAGTGTGTCTTGTGCTCGCAGATTCCTACAGCCTTTCCACGTTCAAAGTGCTGTGGTTGGACATGCACCCCCTTTGCACCAGCATGCACACAAGATGCCGGCACACACCAGAAAGAGAAAGCAGACAGATGCTGTTTGAACGTGGCACAAACAGAATCAGTCACTCCTGCTCTCTGTCTTAATCTGTCGTGCCCTCTGTCTATTTTCCTCCACCACACCCCAGCCCATTCACTTCCACACCTCTAAACGCACACGCAAACACACAAAGAGTGACCAAATTGACTTGTCAGCTTCAATCAGATGAGGAACAAAAGGATTTCTGCCAGTTTGAAGCAGACATCATTAATAGGTTTGGGAGGGGACTGAGCTCTGGAGACAAAAGGAGAACAAGGTCGGCCTGGATTAAAACATAATTTTATTTTGGCAGGGATGATCTTGTTTTTTTTTGTTGTTGTTGTTTTTTAGGCCTTTTATTTAAGCAGCACTGACTTTCAGTATCACTGAGAACAGGAAGGTGTGTGAGAGTTTGTTGTGTTGATGGAACGACATGTGACATCCATAATGCATTTCCCATTAGAGGACGCCACGCATGGACACACCTGGTCATGTGTCAGAGGAAGATGGACAGGAAGTGGGATAAGAATGAATGAGCTCCTGAAGCCGGAGAGGGAAACAGGTTGCCAAGTGAAGAATACCAATCCAAAAGTATTTATAGAAATAGTTTGACTAATATCAAGTGGGTTTATGGAATAAATAGTAAATAATCTTACCCACTAAAGTGTAGCTCCTTGAACTGCCTCAGTTTTACAGCTAGTCCAAACACAGCCAATACCAGAGTGAATAGTCTTAAAACTATTCTAATCTAAACTAGAACTGCAAGTAGTTATTACTGGGATCCAAGCCACTTGATGAATGTTGACCCTGGCTAATCTCATCCCCAGAACTCCTTAAGTCTTGTGTACTACAGACTTGTAAAATGATGAGGAGAAACTATAAGGTCTACTCTATAGGAGAATCTAACGTCTCAGCAGCTTTTTCTGCCAAAGTCTTAATCATCTTTTTGTTTCTCTAAGCTTTTCCATTTTCAGAGGGCTTCCTGAAACTCAGTCATCCTTCTCTTTCTATTTTTATTTTTTTGTCTGCACCCTCTGTCCTTTAACTACGGTACCTCCACGTCCTCTCTAACTGCAGCCATATAGCTCCTCTTCTGCCTTATCTGTATCCTTCTATGAATATATACATTGTCTCTCCTCTAAACAAGTTGTCCCAACCATCTCAGCCAGGCCTCTCTAACTTTATCTCCCTGTCCTTAAACCTGTGCTGTACCTCTGATGATCTTATTACTATCCAACCTTGTCCCTCCCAAAAAAAAACCTTGGCTACTTCCAGTTCGGTCTGCTTTCCCACCAGTCATATTTTACATAATCTATTTGTTTCAAGTTTGCTGCTAACCATTTGTCATAAATCACACCAGAAATGTTTCTCCATCCACTCCATCCTGCCAGAACTGTGTTCTTCATCTCTTCACCAAAGTCCTCATTTTCCTGAGCAGCGGACCCCAAGTACTTGAGGTCCTGGACCTTTTTGACCTCTGCCCTTTGTAGCCTCACTGTTCCACCTGCCCCCTCCCATTCTGACTCATGCACGTTGTTTTGCAACAGCTGGCTTTTAGTCCTCTTCTTTCAAGTGCATACCAGCACCTCTCCAAGTTCTCTTCCACCTGTTTCCTGTTCTCACCACAGATTAAAAAGGCATATGCAAACATCACAGTCCATGGTAAATCCTGATATAGTCTCTTCATCAACAGAGCAAACAAAAAGGGGCTCAGAGCTGACCATCGATGCCGTCCTACCTTCACCTTGAAGTGGCATTTTGCTCTACTTACTGAAAACTAACACTGAGGTATCAATAAAGGAGGATAAGGGGAAAAACTACCCATTTAACTGTCAAAACATCATACCCTTTAACTCCTTTCAAATTGGAACTGTTTGTGTTTTCTCACTTTCACAAACAACCAGCTTTGTGTAATCCTTCTATCTGACAATGGCAAACTGGGATGATTCGGAGACCTGCAGGCTCCTTGCTCTGTGTGCAGAGGAGGAAATAAATACAAACTTTACTGGCACAGTGACGAATGGGGCGCTTTTGGAGAGACTGGCAAAAAAGTAAGCAGGAGTGTGGATACAACCGTGACAAGAATCAGGTTTCTTGGACATTTAAAGCCCTAAAAAAGAAAATTTCACCAAGTGAAGCACCACAACAGTTGAAGTGGTCGCAGCTGGACGTATACTTTGATCTGTGCAATGTAATTTGGAGCAAAAGCCATTCGCCGAATCCTGTTGCTCCCATCAGCAACTTGAGCAGAACAACACGTCAGAGCAGTGGAGGTTCTCTTTTCTCCACACCTCTTTTGAGTCCACACCGCTTGCTGTACACTGGGCGCTCGTTTGAGCACGTGTAGGGGAGCAGCTCCATCGGTGACCTATGAACTGCCAGAGGGAGCACAAACGTAGTATGGACTGTGCGGCCATTTTGAAGAATTTTCTTCTGAAAAAGCCTATTTGTCAATTACTAAGACACTTTAAATTTCAAAAATCAACAAATTTTGCCAGACTGGCAATACATTTAGAAAATATTTAGCAATGATTTCTGTACATAAGCTATTTTTATTCAAGCCCTGCAGGTTAATACGTTTTTAAAGGGAAAAACATAATCATTTTGAGTGTTGAGCATTAAATAAAATACAACCCCCCAAAAAGTGAACCATTTATTTATTTAAAAAGAAAAATACCCATGTTCTTCTCATGACAGCCTGAAAATAATTGCCAAGTTTTGTGTGACTTTGTTTGCTGTGATGACCCCTGAAGAAGGGAGCAGCCGAAAGAAGAAGAAAAAAGAAGATAGAAGTGTTCTTTAATTTTCTTTATTTTAACAAACTTGGTCCAGTAATTCATAATGAACTCTCCTAACAGGAAAACAGGAGTTTTATTTTCATACAGTTTATAGTTTAGAAATTATGACCAAATTTGTGTTTAGCTAGTTTGTCAAAACATTTGCTTAGGCATATTTTACATGTTTTTAAAGAAATCCTTGGAAACTTGTAATACATATGGTATCTAGATTTTGGATGGAGAGTTTTATAGTCATCAAACTCAAAACCTTAAAAAAAAAAAACAGTTTTTTTTTTTTGTCAAATTTTGTGACATAAGAAATTATAACTAACTATAAAATTATAATTTATAACTATAAATGTACATGAAATGCGTATGATAGAGACATAAGCCAAAAAACGTTGTGACTTGCGGTTTGTCGGCCGTATGTTTAGTCCATAAATACTATCTGTTAAATATCATCTTACTACTATTTGCAGTTTGGGCTGCAGTATGACTTTTTTATAGGGGGGGGTGTGGGGTGGGGTGGGGATTGGCTGAACAGTTTCAATAGGGCTCCATGCATGGCAATGCTGCTGCTCTGCAGCTGTTGCCCTGCCTCTGCATGCTTGGACTCCTAAAGATGACACAGATACATGTGAGTGCTACTTTATAAACCTTGACACAAATTTGCATTGCTGCAAAGTATTTTAATTCAATGTTCACTTAAAAGTGTAAATGCACCAGCGGGAACAAAGTGTAGCACTTGCAGGCCAGAGGCATCATTAAATGGAGATTGGGGGTGGGGAGCAGAGGATCACCCCTATATGTTCTTTGTCACTTTTCACTGACCCCTTTCATTTTATATGCAATATATATATATATATATATATATATATACATTTTTTTTTATAAACATTAATTTAGGAGGTGAAAACAAGCTTTTTTTTTTTAAAGTTGAGTAGTGAGTGTATTTGTGTTAACAGCTATAAAGAAATAGAACAAAGATTAAATTAGAAGGAGATTCCTTAACTGGCCGAGTACTGTATTTTTAAATAGCTAATAAACTACCAGTATATAACAAGAAAAAAAAAAAAAAAAAAAAAAGGTTTGTAAGCTCAATAATCCAAGTAGATAACAACATGATTTAAACCTTTTTTGTGTTATATAACAAGAGCATTACAAAACTCAGATTTTGTTATGACTTTTAGTTTAAGTGAGCCAAATCAAAAATATCAGCAACTCTTTATTTGACCAGCCATCTGAACACTTTTTGAACGTGCCCATTTGCAATTTCTTGATATTTCTACCAAAATAATCTTGAAAATTAACACAAGGTGGAATAATTTAAATGACAGCATTCACGTGAACCATGACTGGAGGTGTTTATAAAATAGCAACAATCCACTTTGGTCTTGCCCGTAAGCTTATTAATCTTCAACTTCTTCAAACTGAGGCTGTTCAAAAAACTGTATAGCTAAGATTTTATGATTTTTAATATTTACATATATATACTCAAATATAGCTTATCTGTTCCTTTGAATTTGTGGTGTGCATGTTAGAAAAAGCTTGAGGTTGTTTCAAAGTTTGGACATTAGGACATTCATCATCATGTCCCATGAAATCTACACATTAAAGCAGCTTTTGCTGGTGTTTGTGGCAATAAACCAAAAGAATATTTAAATCCTCTGTCGCTTTATCCTTTTTGTTTCTCCTGAGCATTTACGTTTTCTTTCCCTGTCTTTGGGATTTTTATTATTATTTTTTTTTTGTTCTGGCCCTGGATAAGGATGGAGGTCATCTCAAATGGTAATAGCTCCTCTACACACACACGCACCCGTCACAAATTGATTACTGTGTAATGCCACAAGCACTACCACTTCCCTTCACGTCCTCACCTCTTGCATCCTGTGATTTATTTTTTAAGGCTGATTCCACATCCACTCTGACAGTCATTTAACAGAACCCCTGGGTGCAACACAAACAAGCACATCTGAAAACCTTTTCACATGTTCCGTCACTCCTTCAGTCTCAGTTCCCTCGACCTCCCACCATCTTTGTGGAGCACTCGAAACTGGCTTCTCCTTCACCTCTTTTAACCCCAACCACTCATTTCCTTTTATTTTCATTCTAATTATACCATTACATTACCATTTCTTTTCTCTCATTTGCATTTTTGCTCAGCCTGTCTCTTATTCTTTCCATCTCTAATTCTTCCCACCCCCCACCCCGTCTCTCTCCTCCTGCATCACCCATCTTCTTTTCAGCCCCAGAATTTCTTCCACCGTTTTTGCGGCACATAAACAGACAGCGCCCTTGGGGATGGGTTGGAGAACTCTGCTTTTGTTTGTGTGCACCTCTAACTAACTCTCCATCTGCAGGGAGCCAAGCCAAGCCCAGCAGTGCATGACAGATAGTTGGCGCCGTCTCAGACTCTTCTCTACTTGGCCCAGTATCATCATCCCTACCTCTCAACTTGTCCTCCTCCCATGCTCCATGGTCTTCCCACTAAGGTGGTTGTCAGTTGCCCTCAGGCAGCCAGTCGAGGACTGTAAAATTTCGACCGATTCAATTCCTTTGCTTCAAAGCATTAAATCAAACCCTGCCCGAGTTTTCCATGGATACTCCCAGTAATGTACAGTGGAAGCCCACCATCTTCCCTAAAACTGTTTTGCCAGTCAGCCATGAGATCACTACCATTACAAGCCCAGCAAATAACCTATAGCACATGTTCTGCATTAAGTCACTTCAAAGAGCATTCAAAGAGCATGAGATCCAGTTAAAAATCCCAAAGTTACAATTGTGTCGATTGCCCATGGTTTGACGTGAATCTTTGAAAAATGTGTAATGTCATTTGTTGTCTTTCTTTGCATTCACTGGCAAGAAATTTCCAATTATCATAATGACACTAAGGACTATTTCGAAAAACCCAGATGGCACAAAACAACCTTGACTTCAACATATGCTTCGTTCACAGTGAGAGCTAATTTCATGTCAAGAGTGAGAAATCTAATTTTTTGTTCCACTTACCATTGTCTGGCTCAGACTTCCTGTCATGCTCAGTGTCAGTCAGAGAAAGGGCAGAGTTAGCGCGGCTTGTGAGACACGAGCTCTGCTCCGACTTCAGGCCACGCATCCACATGTGTTGCAGGCCGTGAGCAGGAGACGGGTCCACCTCTGGCTCTGTGTCTACATCAGAGCCCACACCGAGGGAATAGCTGTGATTATGATCGTGGGTCACAGGTCCAGTGCACAGCACCTCTTCCTCTTCTTCTTGATGCTGCTGCTGCTGCTGTTGCTGATGGATGTGGTAGTCAGGGCTCCTTAGCTGCCCACTCTTACAAAAGTCTAAATCTAAAGGAAGGAGAGAAATATGGAGATTGAGATTGTATTAAATCAGCATCATAATGCCCCTAACACCATTCATGTTTGTACAATCAATATTCTGAAAAAGCTGGGACACTGAGTAAAAAGTAGTTAACAAAACAGAGTGCAATGGTTTGCAAAGCATAAAACCATATTTTATTGACAATAGAATATAGC
This sequence comes from Simpsonichthys santanae, assembly GCA_031762415.1. NCBI lineage: Eukaryota > Metazoa > Chordata > Actinopteri > Cyprinodontiformes > Rivulidae > Simpsonichthys > Simpsonichthys santanae. Next base: position 28,660,131 of record JARVLU010000952.1, on the reverse strand, counting down.
AGACATGACAAAAGTTAAAGCAAAGAAACTAGATATTTTTTTAATGAAAAATAAATAATAATAATAATAATAATAATAATAATAATAATAATAATAATAATAAAACAATCACCCCATGTCTGTATATACTTTTTTGCATTGATGGTGCCTTTCCAGATGTGTAAACTGTCCATGCCAGGTACTAATGCACCCCAATACCATCAGAGATGCAAGAGTTTGAACTTTACACTGCTAACATGCATCTGTGGTTGACAAAAATTTCAAATATTGAGTTTTATCCTTTGTCTCAGTTCAGTATTTTTGAGTTATGACCCACAGCAGCAGCCTTTCTGGGTGGTGTCACCACCCAGAATCTTTCTTTGCGAGATAAAACTTCTACCAGACTTGTAAATGGCACAGTTAAATGTGTTTATAGAAAATAATTTGTGAAAGTGTTTCTGAGCGTGTGCAGTGGTCCATAAAAAATCCAACCTGTATTTTTTTGCAGTGCCTCCTGAGGACCCATAACGATGTTTAGCTTTGTCCTTTGCGTAGAAATTTCTCTAGATTCTTGAAATTGTTTGATGATATTATGACATGTAGATGATGGGATATCCAAAAGCCATTTCAATTTCCTATTGAGGAAAGTGTAAAAGTGTGCTAAAATTTTTAAATGCAGTATTTGTAGACTGGTAAATGCCTGCCCATCTTGTCTTCTGACAGTGTTTCAATGAGAGCTGATAGGAGACATCATATCTCTCCAGTTTTAACTTCTCTCCATTAGTTCCGTCAAATCCAGAATTGAATTCAAAATCTTACTTCTAACCTACAAAGCTCTCAACTACCTAGCTCCATCTTATATTACAGATCTTACTGTTCTAGATTTTCACAATAGAGCAATGTTTTTAGAGCATTCAAAAGACGAATGGGAGGAAGCACTTTCATTTATCAGGCTCCTCTCTTGTGGAACCAACTTCCAGTTTCTGTCTGTGAGGCTGACACATTGTCCAGTTTTAGGCTTGACTTTCTTTTAGATGAATCCTATAGTTAGGATTGGCTTGGTTTACTGACCTATCCTTTATCCTATTCTGCTGCAGGCATAGGCTACTAGAGGACAAATGGACCTCATGCCATCAAATGAAGAGTTATTAATTAATACAAATGAATAGTTTGTATTTGTAATCATTTCTATCCTAGCATGTGTGTTTTTTTTTTTTCTTTCTTTCCTCCCATAGTGAGGGACCTTCTCGCTTCCATTCTGGACCTGCCAGTTTGTGTCAGTTTGTCCTTCCTGTCCTTTCAAACTAAGCTGGTCGAAGCAGATGGCTGCTTGTCCTGAGCCTGGTTCTGCTGGAGGTTTCTTCCTGTTATGAGGGAAATTTTCCTTTCCACTGTTGTCTCATGCTTGCTTAGGATGGGAGACTGCGATGAAATGAAGGTGCAACACAATCTGCTGGTTACCCTACCTTAGATAAATAATGCTACTAATTGAATTTTTATGTATATGAATGTTTCTGTTCCGTGCCCTGAGATAACTTCTGTTGTGACTTGGTGCTTTATAAATAAACTGAATTGAATTGAACTGACAGATTTGGCCTCTTTAAAATGTTATTTTTATTCCCAGTCCTTTTACTGGCCTGTTAGTAATTAACCAAATGTGTTGCAAAATTCAGTTCCACTTGTTTTTGTCCACACCAAAAATACGTCCACGGTCTTTGTTGCCCCTGTCTCCACTTCTTAGAGATGTGTTGCTGCCATACAAGTCTAGAATCCTCTATTAAAAAAAGGTACAAAATCTTAATTTAACATTTGCTCTATTTAATCTACAGGTATTTCATTTTGAATAAAATTGGGGTTTATGGTATTTGCTAATCATTGCATTCTGTTTTTATTTGCATTTTACACAACATCCCAACTTTTTCTGAATAGGTATAGTATTTGCTCTAGTAACCAAACTAACCAGGTAATTGTTAGAGACAAGGATTTACAAGCTAACCACTAAACACCTCCTAAATCATATCAACAGATGTGATGCTATTAGAGCATTATTTTTTCAGCAGAAACCTAAATGAAAATGCCATTTTCAATTTTTCTTAACCATTTGCACAAAAGCTACATCCTGCTCTGCCCGCCTGATGTGTCTTATTGAGCTTGAGATGTATCGAACCGCTGCTCAAACAGAGCGCTGATCTCATCTATATTCTCCTTGGTGGGGTGAAGAGATCAGATAAAGATCAAACCTTATTAATATTGACTCAGACTGAGGGTAAAATTGAGCTTCATACACTTTCAGGTATTAGAACGCCCTCCAATCCCAAGCATCAACCTGTTATCTGAGAACATCAGATATACTGTGTTAGTCCTCTGGTTACACTTCAATTCGATTCAATTCAATTGGGCCTTGCCTTTTTTTCTTGTAGAGGCAGTTGAGTAAATTTTCTCCCTCATTCCCTTAGTTTTCTGTTTGGAATGTATAAGTGGAGCTGATGGAGCTGATGCAATTTTGAGGGAACCAGTGCATAAATTGAAATCCATCCTGATATAGTAGCTTATTACAACAAGCAGCAAGTGAGAACTCAGGAAAGAACAACTTCCTCTGATCCTCACTTAGTGCAGTTAATATGTGTGTTAGGTCAGGCCCTCGGAACAGGAACAGCAGTGTTTCAATAAAGGCTACAGTCCTGCTGACCACTCCATTGACCAGTGATGTGTCCTGCTGTGTGTGTTTGATGGGGTCAAGACCAACTGTAGCTCACATACTGTTCTGCTGGTATTAAACTGACCTAAGATTGGTTGCCACTACACACCACCGTAAAGCTCAAATTGGCTGCAAGAGGGCACTTCAGGAGCAAATAAGCTATTTCCTAGCAGCAACAAACAAGAATTGGCTGCACGCTGTAAAGCCTATTCGCCATTTTTGGATTGAGGAATATTTATAATGTAGGAAGATTTTAGAGGGTGATTAGAGGGGGAGTCATTCGTTTAAATAACTACCCGTTTTGTGCTATTACTGCGAGCTGCTCCTGGCACGTTCAACAAAAAGCTATTTATACATTTGATGACTTTCATAGCGTGTTGCAAGTATTTGTTTAAAGTAATTGCCAAAGCAATTAGATTTACAATTTTACTGTTTTGCAGTCTGAATGTAAAGTGAAAAAAGACAGATGTCCAGCACTTAAGAAGATCTCAAGATCCATTTTCAGAGATGGTATTTTACTGTTTGGTACACTAATGTATTCCTAATTAGAGCTTAAATTTGATTAGCTCTCTGAACAGTGTCTTCAACTGTACAAATGCCAAAATCCATCAATAAGGAGCTTGTAATTGCCAAGCAAATAAGCTTGAAATAAAGGCAGCTATACTGTGCACTTTGCAAATGTGTGCAAGCTCCAACCTCACAAGAAGAAATTCAAAGATGATTACACATACATTAAAAAGAGGGTTAAAATCTATCATTTAAATTCATTCACTCATTCAGCTTTATTTATGCAGATAAATCACATTGAGCCTCGAGGACTCATTTACAAGTGAGACCTGTTTAGACAGAGACATGTGTAAGGTTTTGTATGGGAAATTCTGAATATCAAAAAAGATAGACTGTTAATGACAAAGGGCTGGTGACCATATAACATCACTAGATGTCTTGAGGGCTTTTGAGGAAACATGAGTTTTGCACCTGTGTTGTGGTTTTGCAGTTGTGTTATAAAGCTTACAATGCTTTAATTTAACTTTAAATCAAACACTGACCTAAATATTATATTATTGTGTTGTTAAAAACTACAGAGAGCATAAGCTCACAAGAAAATAAGCAAACTTCCATTGTCCAAAAAAGTTAAGTCTGCTCCTCTGGACCAGTCTTCACCATTTTGGATTTTTTTTTTCTACCTGGATTATTGAGCAGGCATCAGGATAAACTTGCATTGGATACGGTAACCACTTTTTGTCTCCAGCCCACATGAAATAAATCAGGTTTAAAGTAACAGTTCAAATAATTTCAAGATTTCTGTAGACATGAATGAAAATTATCATCTTACTTGTTGATAGTTTTTGAATGATCTCCGTTGGAAAAACAAGAGTTTAATTCTGACTAATAGCTATTCTGTGCAGGGTCAAGTCCAAAGTGGAATTCTGCAAATTTTAAACAACTCCAATCTTGAAGATTTCACATAAGTTTGTGGAACCACTATTAACTTTTTTTTTCCTACTGGAATAATAATGTAATGTGAAAATGAGAGCAACATAAAGGTTCATAAATTAATCTGTGCACAATCAGCTCCTGCATGAAATTACGTGGACCAGAGTTGTTCAGTGACAACAGCAATCCATTTTGCTCTCAGCCATGTTCCAACTCGCTCCTGGCTTATCATACCAGTCAATCAACTCAATTAATCCAAACTGTCAGACATATTCAATCATATTAGTTAGATAATATGTTTTTAAACTCCCCACAGAAACCCTGAGCTATCACTATATTTTTTTTCTAAGGTGAAGCGGCATCATGTTTTCATCTCAGAACCATCTGAGAAATGTAACTTAAATAGACACATAAAATTGGATGTACAGTACAGTATAT
>JARVLU010000952.1:28612133-28622319 GCA_031762415.1 Simpsonichthys santanae | reverse complement strand
AGATAGATAGATAGATAGATAGATAGATAGATAGATAGATAGATAGATAGATAGATAGATAGATAGATAGATATGTTGTTGGGGTTTTTTTTTTCCCTTTATTTTTCTTCACTTTCGTTTTCAAACATGGCTCTGTTTCTCTCCAGGGTGGTGTTGCTGAGGGGTTTTCTCTCATGCTGTAATGAGGAATCTTGGATCAATGCTGTCAACAATGCTCCCCAGCTCAACCAGACACAGTTCTATTCCCTCCTTGTGGTGTTTACCAGATCTCCAGGGGTGTTAAGAGTTGACTAAGGTATTCTTTGTCAGGAAAAAGGTGTTAGGGATGTGCTCCGTTTTCTACCTCCTACTTTTGCTTCTCCTCAGCCCAGAGTGTGTCACAGGAGACGGGGCCGACCGTTTATTTGAATCTTCTCTTAAATAACAGAGCCGTATGACCTTTCAGATGCACATGCTTCTCAACAATAAATTCTCAAAGATTCCATTTTACATTTCTTCCACCAAATTATACCACTCTGGCCTGCAAAATAGGAACAGGGATTCAGCTGTTCCATCTTCAATTACTCCTTCTTTTTTCATTCAGATTTAGCACTCGTACTTCTAGAAAGGTGTTTTGGCAGCTCTAGAAAAGGGGTGGTGTAATCTGTCGTGGGAAAACACACACATTTTGACAGCAGTTTCAAAGGCTGTCCTTTTCTACGCTTGTCATCAGTTTCCCATCTGGAAAAAGAAAAACTGAAAAAGGAAGAGAAGAAGCAAGCGTAAGAGAAAGGTATATATTGATTAAGAGGCCAAATGTGTGAGGAATGTGAGCCAGTTTCAAAGTGTTGACAGATGAAACAGTGCCGCAAGTTCACTTCCATGACATATTCTTCTTTAAGCATTTCTCTCATAATTAGTCATCTTCCTGAAAGGGCATGACATTAATAAATTCTACATTATATCCACATATTTAAACTGAGAATGATTTGAAAGAAAGCAATATTTTTTAACTCAGGGTTACTCTGACATTCAAGAGCTTGTGAATATAGGATAGCGATTGCACTGCAGAGGACGTGAGCGATAGCAGGGAGGACATGGTCACATCAATGACACGCAACTGATACAAGAGTTATTGATTTTAAGGCATATCTTTATTATTATAGTATGCATGAAAGCAACAAGAACATCAAGAGCCTCTCTCCATCACCTTGAACACTGGAATTGAGTCTTTGTTCTGGGCTCAAAGAAAGCATGAATACACTGCCTTTGGTTCCCCAAAACCAGGGCAAAAAAAAAAATAACTGCATTTTACTTTGGTCCTCCCAAAATCGGGGGATTGTTCCCAAAAGGATCAAAGTGTGCACGTATGTTTCAGGGGCTTTTGTATTTAAGTGTGTGTAGTGTAGAGTGCTTTCCTCAGTGTGTGCAAAAAGCCCTCAGATACCAAATGCCACCCTAAAGCATGGGCACTTCTCCTCTTCTCCTTTTATCACCGTACACTTCTTGCTCTTGCTACCCTGCTTACCTGTGACAGGAGCTCCTTTCAAAAGCACCTCATTGCATTTCAAACACCAGTGACTCCCACTTCAGTATCCTAGGCTCCCAAATAGACGTGCATGCATGCAGCTGTCAGCTGTCCAAATACTATAGATCCCCCTGGCCGACCCCCCCCCCCCCCTCTATTTTCAAACTAACTCTCTACAACCTCTGGTTGCAGAGGAAAAAAAAAAACATGTTATGCATGTCACAGCGACACACACATGCAGTATATAAAGGCTTATGAAAGCTACGGCAAATGTATTTTATTGTCAACATTTGTGCGAGCATGCCTGTGTTCACATGCATTTTTAACTTGCTTTATATGCTTAATTAAAATAAACTCAGGTAGTGTGTTTTGTTTAAACATAAAGTGCAAAGCCTTTGTTGCAGTGTCCCTTACATTCATATTTGTTATATGCTCTCTTTAAGACTTAGAGGTGTATTAAAGGCCATGCAAATAAAACTTTGACACAGGTATTGACTTTTCAAGATAATTAATCAAAGCAACAGAATCAGATGGAGTTTGTCTGGATACCTGAGCTTTTGTCAGAGCAAAAGGAGACACGGTGCAACAAATTTGCATCTGATTGAAGTGATATTATTAATTCATGCCAATGGGCGTAAAGGAGAAGTGGGAATTTATTTTAAAAGAGGAAAAGTACTCTGTAAGCAAGGACAGTGATTCAAGCTATGCCTGTCTATAGCTTGTTTTCTCCCCCATGTCTGAAAGGTGCACTGTTTGTCCAAGCATCTATTTGTTGACAGCATCAGTGCCCCACATATAGAGGCCAAGACCTTTGGGCGAACAACAGCCTGATGCACACACTGGGCCTATCTTATTTAATCAGCATGTGTTGAGCTAAATGACAAGCTATTATCACCGACCACCCATCGACTTCAGCTCGGCTTCTCAAACAGCCGAAGCAAAAGGTCAATCACTGATAATAAGTGGACAGAATGAGCTATTCCTAATTAGACATGACTGTAAAATGTAAATGTGAAATTAGGCCAGTCTTCACGAGCTAGAGATGCAGCACATTCAGTTTATCACAATTCTTTTCACTATATTTACTCTTCCCGTTGTCAATTTTCTTCCACATATGCCTGTGAGCATGTGTGCATCGAAGCATGTCAGTGTCCGTGTTTATATTTAAGTACCCAAAAGGCATATCTGGTGGTCTGTGTGCATGAATATAAGGTCAGAAGTGCATGTCATTTCCCACATGTGCACTGCTTGGCTTGTGTTTATACTGGCACAGCTGTTTCCCCTTGGAGTAGGCAAAATGTTGGTGTTCAGGGGTGACAAGCACATTATCAGCAGCAACACAAACACAGGCTGGCAGCAACCCAGATATAAAAAGGGCTCTTTATTTGTGTTTATGGCTCTGCGTGTTTGGATTAAGGCAAGAGGAGAGCACAAGGGTGCTGCCAAGTTGGGAGGTTTTTGCCTTCAGGGAGAAGTGTAATTACATGAGAGTGCACAGAAGATAAAAAAAATATTAATGGTGTTAATGGTCAGTGGGGTGCTGTCCCTGTGGAGGCCTGGGGACAAAGATCAAGCATGTTCTGGCTGTTGATTTCAATTTACTTCACAACAAATGCTGTGATTCAACATCCCAATTTTCCTCCTGCTTTTGCATAATCCAATCAGTCATCATAGTGATGTTCCCATATTTCTACCTCTGGCTTTCAGGTCAAGTCCAGTGACAGCAAGCATCTACTTTGCTTAAGGGTTTCAAGCATTTTTATTTAATCCTGACCCACTTTAGGGGTAAGGTTGTGGTGCTAAATAACTTGGGCTCTCAAGCAGAGCATGGTAAGCCATTGATTCTGTTAAATTTCCTTGATATAAAACATAATTCCTCCCTTAGTGCATGACCCATATTGTTATAGCTGCATATTTGGTTGTACTAATTTGACATTTTGTTTCCCCAGTTGCCAACTAGTGGGACTTTTACCCAGCATGTCCATTTACAAATCCCAGTTAGCCTCAGTTCCAGTAAGCCTCAACTATTTCATTTTTTAATTCACTATTGGGTCACTAGACTAAACGACTGGTTTGTCATACAAGTTGACTAGTAAACATCAACATATACAGTATATAGATATTTGCCAACTAGTAACTGACAAATGTCTGAGGTAGTCATCCTGATTAACTAAATGTTTTAGTTAGTAAAACACAAAAAAAGCTGCCTAGTCAAAACATTTTTGACCTTTTCAGTGTACAGTATTTGTAAAGTTTTACAATTGCATCAGATTGACCCGTGTGCCAAAACGATTAGAGTTGGGTAGTAACACACAAAATAGTGTCAATCTGTGTTTTTTTTTTTTTTTTTTACTTGTATGTCTAAAATTTTGACTAGTTAACAATTAAGTGCAAAATATATTGGAACTAGTGTGCCTAAAATGTTTGCTAAACTATTGAGACTAGAATTATTGTTGACTACTGTGACAAAAATAATTCCTAAATAACAAATAAGGCTAAAAAAATATTGTGGCTTGCTATGGGTAAATCATTTACTAGTTGACTAGTCTTTTTTCCCCACTGTTCCTATTTCAGGGGTCGCCACAGTTAGTCACCCTTCCCTATCTCAGTCTCTCCTCTGCATCCTCACTCCATCTACCTCCATGTCCTCTTTAACTTCATCCATAAATCTCTATCTAGGCCTTCCTCTTTGTCTTTTTCCTGGCAGCTGTATTTCTAACATCCTTCTACCATTATACCCACTGTACCATCTTTGCACATGTCCAATCCATCTCAGTCTGGCCTCTAATTCAGTTCCAGTCATTCAACCTGAGCTGTACCTCTGACAATAACTTCATTCCTAATCTTATCTATTCTTGACACTACCAAAGACACGTCTCTCTTTTTTCTTGTGAATGAGTCCATGTGACTCAATGAAACGAACCTGTATAACTAAAAGTTGAATGAAAGGAGACCATCAACATTTTCAGCTCTGTCACGTCCAGTTTCTCCTGTCTTTGTCAGTCTCCAAACTGCACAACACGGCTGGTCTTACAACTCTTTAGCAAACTTTTCCTTTGACCTTTGCTGACCCCCTTTTATCACAAATCACTCCTGAAACTTTTCCCCATCCACTCCATCCTGCCTGGAATCTCTTCTTCATGTTCTTCACCAGACTCACCGTATTCCAGAACAGTTGATCCTAAGTACTTGAAGTATTGCACCTTTGTTACCTCTGCTCCTTGTAGTCTCACTTGACTCTTCATTCTCATACGTGTACTTGACATGGACATAGACTTGGGCTGCAATAGATTTGTGGTCAGTAATCCTGAGGCTGATGCTTCAAGCCCAAGTTATGTCAGGAAGGACTTCCAGTATAAAACAATTGCCAACTCTTTCATGCACCTTTGCTGTGGCAACACTTGCAGATGAGAGCAAATGAAAATAATAATAATAATGATGCAACAAATTTAGAATGTGTAGTGAAATATCTAACATTGTCACAAGTACTATTTGACAGTGTTTAGCTCTACTTGTTAATTAGTAAGGTCAGGAAAGCTTTACCTAATCAACTAGTGAACATTTTGGCTTTTACTAATGAACCAGTTCAAATTATTCTGTCTGCATCACCTAATTTTCTTTCTCTAAAGAGGGGCCAACAAACAAATACTGTAATAATAAGTTGGAGAACAATTGCCTTAATGGGTATAAGTAACTCTGATATTGATTGCATATGTACAAGCATGATATTCAGACAAATCAGTTTTGGATCCTAGAGGCTTTGTTGAAGCCAAATTAAAAAAGGATTATATCTGGTCCACAGCCCCTCGTTGCATAGGCCTTCCATAAACTAGCATGATTGCTAGAGTTTTAACTCCCCAAGCAGTTTGGTCCAACAGAGAGAAACTTGGTACAATCAGATAAAAGGTAAGTGATATTTATTGACAATACGGCTAGGGATTCAGGATTCAGGAGGGATCTGGAAAGGAGAAAGTAGTGGGTGATGATTGCTTATGAAGAGTGGGTTACTGGTTTGGTAAATCTTACTTGTCTGTGTTGTTCAACAGTCCTGGAGAGGAAGGGAAAGGAGTCTGGATGTTGGAGGAATGCAAGATAAAGAAAGGTAGATAAGTAACGTTGGAGACTGGCAGAACAGAACTCTGATACTGGTTCACTGGTGTTGTATTTTAGATGGACATCCAATAGCTGGTGGATCTTACTGGCTTTCACTGGAGGATTCAGCTTTGCAGACTTAAGGAGAGATGGTTCCACAATAGCAAGCCATGGTGTCAGGACTGACTGACACAAGGAATTACACAGGTTAGTTATCATCAAAATACCAAGCTTTCAGGGCTGTGCTCATTTTTACCAAATGTATCACAATGTTCCAGCATCAAGGGAACAATCCAAAGGTCCTTATAAGCACCAAAGCTCATCACTAGGACCAAGAACAGCTGGAGGCAATCTTGGCTCCGCCCTGCCACTCAGGAACTGCAACAACGCTGTATGTTAGAGAAATACTGCAGTCCCACAAAAATCATAACATACCTCCTTTGCTGAAATAGCTCTGTCCATGGTGCTGAAGTGTCACAATAACACACATCACAACTAACTGAACTGCATCTTTTCCATTTTCAGTATGCATTTACACAGTAAATGTACTGCAATTAAGTAAAGATAACAGTATGAAGAAACGATTCACTGGTGTCTGAGTGTGCTGTTGAGTCATTCAACCTTTATTTATACAAGTTAGTCTCAATGAGTCAAGAGGACTCATTTTTGAGAGACCTGTTTTAGTCAAACCACAGATGAGGTAGATGGGAGTCATCATCCCAGAATGCAACAGGGAAGTGGTTTGCAGCAGGTGGTTGGTGGAGATTAAAGACATTTGTGGATAGTTGAGGTTTTTTTTTTTAATTATTTATATAATTTCAAATTAAAACATGCATTGATGTAAAACACATTTAGTCTTTGTGGAGCAGAATGCAGGAATGTGACCTTTTAACTATTTCTAAACATTCCGATGAATGGAATTTCTATTATTTTCCTAAACATACTTTTAACTTAACACCTTAGAAAGTGCAATGATAATGTTGTTTTTTAATGTGGTTAAAAGAAACATTTGTAAAGGAGCATGTGGTGAGCAGCAGAGGAAAGGCAGGTGGCAGGAGAGGTGAGTAGAAGAGTGGCAGGATAGCCACAATGGCTGGTGATGATGTTTAGTTAGGATATTATGATGTTGGTTGTAGATGATGGTTCCAGGACTGGTGAGAGCTGAAGAGGTGTCTGACAGCTGGCAGGAGCTGGGAGACACAAGGAGGCCAGACTCTTCAGGTAGATACAACTCAAGGATCCAACAAAGTTCAGTCAGGTCATCTGGACTGTTTATTTATTTATTTATTTATTTATTTATTTATTTATTATTATTATTATTATTATTATTATTATTATTATTATTATTATTATTTAGCCATTTCATCCTTCATCCAAAGGACTTGATGAGTCTGAGGCGCCATAACAAGCTCAGTCCCACAAGCATCAGACTCATATAGTGGGCCAACGAGTTTGCTGGTGATAAGATGTCCCCATCCTCAGAAGAGTTGACGGGGGAGAGGGCAGGCCTCAGAAACCATTTTATCACTAGTAAACTGGTTGGTTCACTATGGGAGTGTGACCCTTGTGGGATTAAATTTGTTGTGGCTTCTCAGACTGATGAAGTCCTTTGGATGAAGGACAACATGTCTCAAAAAATGAAACTGTCTGGATGACTTTACTTAACTTTGTTGGATTTTGTTTTGCCTGGATTATTGAGCATCAACTTGACAATTCAAGGATAGAGAGAATAACTAGGAAACAAAGGAGCACATGGTCAGTCTTAATCAAAATAATATTAGTAGGTTGTAAGTTTGTACCCTGAGGTCACAAATGTTCCAGCGTCAACCTGATAAGACTGATGAGCTTATATACCCAGCAGCTAATTAGCTGGATGGGTGTCAGCAGGGAGTAATTATTGCCGCCCTGCCACTCAGGACACTGCAAAGGATCTGGTTGATGGTGGAATCCCTACTCTTAACTGTTTATTTATCTTCATTAATCTAACCCAAAAATTGACCAAAAAAAAAAAAAAATTGCTAGCAAACAATCTTATGAATGACAAATATGGGATGACAAAAAAAAAAAAAATCACCTTTTTGTCTTTGTTCAGCAGGGTAAAAAAAGAAAACTGCAGAGAGAAGAAAGAGCAGAGATTAATTGAAAAAAAAAAAAAAAAAAGATAATTAATTATTTGTTCCAGAGCTGCATCTTACCTTGAGTGTCTACAAGCACAAGGTGTCAAGTAGTCACAGACAGGACCAAATTAAATAAGAATAACACCAACGCTGAATAAGAACCACAAGTTGAAGCATCAAGAGGGGCATGAAAAGATTCAGACACCATTTTCAAATCATTCATTATTTTATGAAGTAAGATCATTTTGAAAGTGCAGGTGGATGGAGTCATGGCTGAATGATGAGGATGATCCACAGCATCAACTTTAACCTCAACATGGTTAATGAGTTGACGTGATGAGGAAGATGAATTGACTTGCAATCAACCAAAAGCTGCAGTTGTTTTTAAAGTGCTAGCTTAGTTCAGGAAGGTTAGGAACAAATAAAATCCCACCTGTTGCAGACAGCTCTTTAAACAACCTCAGTTTGAATAGAATAGTGTTTGAGCAGGATTAAGACCAAAGTGGTTTGTTGCCGACCTAAAACCACTTCAGTTCCAAAAATGTCAAGGTTATTCATTCAAATGTTCATTTCAAAAGCCTTCTGTCATTGTTTTGCTTGAAGGAATTATTCCTGTTGAAATATTATGACAGTGCTGCTCAAAGTACATCAGACTGCACCAAAAGGTTTATAATTAGCAGTCGTTGCTGCCATTTGAACTTACAAATATTGATGTAAATATTTAAATATAAGAATTGCACACATTGACATCTACGAAGTTTTAAAAATTGGAGTTGTTTTTGGTCAACATCAATCCACTTGGGATTTTAGCCTTGCTCAAACTAACCACCAGCTTGGTAACTATGTCACAATGAAACTGTAATTCTCCAAACTTGTGTTTAAAGTGCTAACACAGCAGGTAATGTATTAACTGTTCATAATCAATATAAAGAATATCCGTCCATTCATCCATCATCTTCCACTTGTTCCAAAGTCGGGTATCAGGGGCAGCATCTTGAGCAGGGAGGACCAGACATCTCTTTCCACAGCCACCTCTTCTAGATCTTCTGAGAGGATTCCAAGTGTTCCCATTCCAGCTGAGAGACATAGTCTCTCCAGCATGTCCTGGGTCTTCCCCGGGGTCTCCTCCCAGTCAGACATGCTCGAAGCACATCCCTAGGGAGGCACCCAGGGGATATCCTTACCAGATGCCCGAACCACCTCAACTGGCTCCTCTCGATGTGGAGGAGCAGTGGTTTTACTCTGAGTCTCTTCCGGATAACTGAACTTCTCACCCTATCACTAAGGGATAGTTCAGTTACCCTCTGGAGAAAACTCATTTCAACCGCCTGTATCCACAATCTCATTTTTTCAGTCACTACTCAGAGTTCATGACCATAGGTGAGGGTAGGAATGTAGATCGACCTGTAAACAGAGAGCTTTGTCTCATGACTCAGCTCCCTATTCACCACAATGGACCAGTACAGAGTGCAATACTGCAAACATTGCACCATTCCATCAACATTTGCAAAGAATATCACTTGTAAAAATCAGAACTATTGCTTTAAGTCAAGTGACTGGTGGAAGGCAACCATTGTTGGTTCTGTAAATGTTAAACAAGACAATTCTCCACCATCTTCATCTTAGTACTTCTGCCATATTGATTTTTATTTTATTTTACAGGGCTTGTGGCTTTAACCAACAATTTCAGGCACAAGTAGAATACTTAGAGTCAGATTTATTTTTCACTGCGCTAATCTGCAGATGGAGAGACACCAGAGTTAGCAGAGGGGATTGATAAGGGGGATATTATTTAGATGACAGAAGCTTACGGTTGTTTTTTCTTGTTGCCAGGTTTTGAGAGGAGAGGTGGAGGATTCCAGGGGTTCAGGAGAGGAGAGTGGTGATGGAGTGGGCAGGCAGGTGGAGGATGAGGAGGAGCTGATTCGTTCTGATTTGGAAACTGGAGGTAATTTCTGGAAGCAGAGGAACTCAGACAGGTCCGTAGCAGAAGTGGCATCAAGGGATCAGAGATGGCTTTCCAGCAGAACAACACCCACACAACAAAACCAGGAGAACACAGGACAGATTGGGAGACCGAGATAATCTTAAATCTTCTATTTGTTTATGTAAAACAAAAGTAACAAAGACGTTTTCTTTTTATTTGTGTATTCTTTATTCATTTTATATTCAAAACACTACAAAAAATGTTTAAAAGAAAACCATTACAGAAGAAAAAAAATGAATAAAATGAAAGGTGACAGAATGAAGAAAAAAAATCTTATTATATCTGCCTCTTAAAAAAAAGTCAAACAATCAATTTAAACAATAATAATTTATGAGTAATCGAACAAAAAGAGTAGCTCATCACAGATCTAAAAATTTCTATTACAATAAACATTTAAACTGGAAATTTTTAATATTTTGTTAACAATTTAGTTTTAATCATTTTCTTAAACACAAGCACTGATTTTGCATTTTTAAGATCATT
>JARVLU010000952.1:28389412-28400851 GCA_031762415.1 Simpsonichthys santanae | reverse complement strand
ATGCATGTTGGCTTCAAACTGTAGAATGGATTTTCTGAACAACATTGTGTCTCATAAACCCAGAGAACTATGAGCATGTTGCAGTTCACGGTGTTAGACCATAGTCTGTGACTACCGTCTTGTAACATTATGTGAGTTAAACCTAATGAAGACACTCTGAGCCTAACAACAGGAAACTCTCAAACTTTAATAGCACACAAGAGGCAGGTCTATATCACAGACTTCCATCTCACTTGGTGCGGCCGGAACACTAACATACCACAAAGCATTATGGGAAAGACGTAACACAGTCCACTCCCCATAACCGCTACAGTATATTGTGACCATAGGGGGTGGTGTTGTATGCACTGTTGCAGGTCACAGAATATAGTGTAGCAACAGGTTCAATCGACCGAACCAGAAACGGCTTCCACTGACCTTGTTTCACAAACAAAAAGCAAAAAATATCAATCTCTAAACCTATAAAAAACTATAAACATAATTATCTCTAAAACTAAACCTAATGCACAGCGCCGTGAGCTCCTTACACACCTCAAGCCAACGGAGTAGCCGAAAGAGCCATAGGTTTAGTCAAAAATTGGATAGCTACTAATGCTAATTCCAAAGAATGGAGCACTAAAACTGTGGAAATAGGACAGGCCGTGAATGACAGGCATCGAGCTAGTAGACCCTACCCCATAGAGGAGCTTAACCAATGACAGTTCACCCCACATGAAACTGGGCGGGGCTCCAGTGATAAAGAGGAACACCCAGACCCTGATGTTTCATTCAAGGTGGGGCAGAAGGTGTGGGTCAGAGCACAGGATCACACGACAGCAGTTGCAGTGAGGCCCAAATATAACGCCTCAGACAAAGTGAAAAAAGTGTTAGACAAAAACACAGTTGAGTTAGTAAAGAAAGGGATCCAAGGAATAGAGCAACTGAAGCCAATTCCTAGCTAAGTTGAAACCAGAAACCGGATTATGGCCAAAGAACCAAGCACCATGCTCCCCTATATTAGGATGGCCACTATATGCGGGGGAGTTATCCTACGAAGAACATCTTCAAGACTCTGGGCAGGTAAGGCCCTGAAGACATTGGAATATGCTAACAAAATGGATACATGTCATCAGAGAATGAAGCCATCACGTGGAACAATCTGGAGAACAACTGTGTGATCTGTGCAAAGCCTTGTGGTCTACCCCTTCTATGGGAAGGACCAGGAAGGCAAAAGTCCCTCAAACCTAAGGCAAGTAAATTGGATGTCCGAGATCTGCAAGTGAAGCCTGTGAAAGTAATGGATGCCTTCGTCTGTGGAGAATGCAGAATTGCTGTTTTACCTCGGATAACTATCATCACACAATGGGATTTGAGCGGCAAAGGCCCAAGAGGCTGTACTTGTGAATACGATGGAACCGTCGTGAAATACTGCAGTTGCTGCGAGACAGATATGCAAGAAGGTCAGCTTCTGCATTCAGAGAGAGCAATGGGTTGGCAAGTAAGAAGATACTATGACCCCCTCAAGTCCTTTAAAGCCCAATTGGATGAAAGAACATCCGAAGACCCAAGAGAAGCTACGAAGATACAACAGTATGACCAGGGGCAGTACGCAACACCATCGGCCCCACCTCTAAATCCAGTAATAGGGGGATTGAATGAGGGAGAAAAAAACTGAACAAAAAGAGAAATGTTGGAACCCTCAAGACTTGCTCGAACAATCAGTGCAATAATCCTGGCCCTATAACCCCTCTATGGGAAGAGTAAGGAACACACCTCTCAGCACTAATCAGTTTCTACTGGTCTTTAGAGTCTTCCGGGACCCGTCAGAGACAGAAGGCGTCGATGTGAACCATCTGCCTGATGAGGTGAACTAAGAAGCTTAGAATGGTGACTGGAAGGGTCCCTGGGAGCTAGCAACGTGGGCTCAACTGATTGTAGAGGTAATCCTGAACAAAAACCTCCCACTGGTAGACCTGCCCGAAGTCCCTTGGGAGACAGGAACCAGGCATTCAAGTCTGTATCACTATAACACCAGCCTGGATGCATGGGCAGTATAGAGGACTAGATCCAAGCAAAAGACCGCTGAGTATCTAGTGACCCCAGATGCCTGGGAGAGGTGTGGAGTGTTGCAGATTCCCGGAACGGCTGCGCAATGGGTGGACACTCCCATCAAGCCAGACTCCACCCAGAGGGTTAGAATTTCCGTGCAGATGCTCATTGTACCATACAGGGGAGTGTACTTGGTTGGAGCCACAATTCACCCTATCGAGGACAGTAAAAATGACGCAGAAAAACCTCAACCAAGTAAAGCTGAATAAAAACAAAGCGTGCTGAAAGCTTGGGCCAGAAGGACGTTCCAGAGAAGATGGAAGCACACGGACAAGAAAGTGCACATGTAAAAACCAATCAATTTCACACTAGACTCATCAACGGCTCTCATCGCAGAAAAAGAAGAGGTAGAAAATTACTAAAAGACATTATAATATGCCCTAGTTACATTTGGAAAGGAAGAGACAATATAAAATCAGTCATGCCCATTGAAACATGTTGGATCTCGGACAGAGCCACAGAGGCAACACCTTGTTGGCCGGGCGCTATAGACTTCCTCCCTAGAAGGAAGTAACAGCCGCGCGAAGTGCAAAATGTGTTATTTCAACAATCTAGAACTGGACCATATGAACCAGCCCTGATAGTTCATGGCAAACTGGTAAGGCTAGACCGACCCAGAAAGGACTTTTCAATCAACAAGAACAGTACAACGAACTATAACCCCTTTTCCACTGTCACGGTGCGGCTCGGGTCAGCTCGTTTCAGTTCAGATCGGCTCAGGTGTGGTTGTGTTTCCTTCTGGACCTGTTCTGTAGGCGGGGTCCAGAATCCAACTCTTCTTACCACCTGGTGGCAGTAGTGCTCCCTTAAGCTATTTACTAGCCACCACTAGAAGAAGAACACGATAAAGGCTTTGCCACAGGATGTTGTGGAAGAGATGGCATACTCTAATGTAGTACCTCATGAGATGTAACTTTAAAACCTAATTCATAATCCTACCTTATTGCCTTCTCTGCCTGCTTTAAATCCATGTATTTTCCATTTTAGTGTAGATTTTTACAATAAAGATCTATTAAAAAATATCTTCACTTTTATTATTTAGATATGCACAAGGTTCATGATAAAATTGCAAAACATCACACTGTGATCTTTGAAACTGATTTTACAGTAAGCTACAGACTTGAAAACAATTTGGTTACATTTTGTCCTTAAATTTTAAAGGTTTGTATTTCATTAAATTTAAAAACATGACAGTTTTACTTATTAAATTGTCAGTTGGTCTGCGAACGCCTTGGGGTCCTCTTAGAAGAGCTGAAGAGGTGGCTGTTGATGCCTGTGTTGATGCGTAATGTTGGCGTCATTATGTGCTTGTGTGCGAGATTTTTTTTCATTACCACATTTTTGACCTTCAAACAGAGGTCAAAAATGTGTTGGGAATTTTTTGTTTGTTTGTTTCCAAACCCTATGTCATTTTTCACCACTTTTATTGTCTGTCCAAAAGATGTCACTTGTAAATGAGTCTTTGAGGTTCAATGTGACTTATCTGTTTAAATAAAGGTTGAATGAAAATAATGGTCCATTTTTATCTTAATTTTATCAATATTGTAAATTTTACTTTTACCAAAAGTCACAGCTAAATTGTCGTCTGTTTTCTGATTGACTGAAATAATTTAACTTGTTTTTTTTATTTTTAAAGCTCTGGAAGGAGATGCAAATCCAAAACTGAGATAAAAACAAATGAAAAGCAGTCACATAGTAACAAGGGTTCTTCAGTGCTTCCACATTAATGTCCTTAATCATGACACAGTCCCCTAAATAAATAAAATAACAAAAACAGAATATTAGTTTGATAAAAAAAAAACTAAGGACATGGTTTAGGTCATCTATTTAAAAAAAAAAACAAATAATAAAAGTTAAAACTGCTAATGGCATAAAAGTACAAAAAACACAAGTAAGAAAATGTTCAATAAGAGGAAAGCTACAATGAAAAAAATCTACATACAGTATTCAGAAGTCACTGTGTCAAAAAGGATCAAATGTTTGCTTGTTCATTTGTGTTCAAACAACCAGCAAATTTCAAACTTATATGCATTCTAATAACAGATTAAAAATACTCATCTTGAGCAAAAAGCCTTAAAGCAAGGATGACGTGCTTCACTGAAAAATAAATGAGAAAGTTCCACTTGACTTGAAGCTTTTAATTTACACAACTTGTATCAATTAGGCATCCTTAGATTCTCTGGAATCGGGCAAAGAAAGGGTGAGATCATGCCATTTTTTTAATTCATAAAGCAAATTAAATGGTCTCATTTTATAGAAAAAAAAAGACATGAGTGCTTTAAGTTGGCAATTTATTTTTCTGAAGAACATTCTCAAACTCAGTACCTATATCAAAGATCCGATCGATGCCTGCAACCTTTATCACATCTGACTCCAATGCTATCCACATAGCAAAGTTTAATTCTTTACTTTCACACCAAATTACTTTTTAGCTTAAGGTACATTTTTCAAAGAATAAAAAAGTATCTGTGGTCACAGCTCTGGCATTATGGCCATGATATATTGATTGGCACAGAAGTGAAAGCTAAATCCCAGCAGGGAGGATTCCTGCTGCACAAATAACCACACATACATGACAGAGTGAGGCGTCTTTTATGCCTTCGGACACCTCAGTCATTAACGGCGAGCCTAAATTCTGTTGCAGAGCACAATCTCAGCCTGTTATCAGGTTTGGGAGAGGTTTCTCATTGAACCTGTCTTACAGTATCCAATAATTCAATGAGAGAGTGAACCAAAGCTTGCGGCTCTAACAGTTTAATTAAAACCCTTGTAGCGAATTTGATCAATTTCATTTGATCATTTTTGATAAGTTGCATTTTATGAGATTTGATTCCCCTGAAAACTGTGTTTGCCTGTGTGGTATTACTCCTGAAATAGATCATATTATCCAACGCTTTGTATATCAGATTTATATATACTGTATATATAAAATCAAGGCTTGTCTTGCAATCCACAACTTGGGAGACAGGTCCTTGTGAAAGAGCCAGAGTGCCATCGTATGGAAGAGGTCCATTATTGCAGCTTCGTGTGTGTGTGTGAAATGCTTTGAACAGAATAGAGCCAAAGAGATAGATAACAGAAAACATTACTGACTTAAAGCGTTCTCCTTGTTTTATTGAAAATTTAAAATGACAAAATCACAAATTATTCCTCATCCATTAAGCATGGTAATATAAGGCAGTGTTTTTCAAAGTGGGTCCTTGGACCCCTGCGGAGTCACCAGCGGGGCACTAGAGGGACCCCAGAAACCTGGAGTGAAGAAATGTGTTTATAAAAGCACAAATAAAAAATAGTAAGAATAATAATCATAAATTGCCCACTAGGGCAATCTGTATCTGTCATTTCCAGATAAACATGTTTGAGAGAGAGGTTAGTTTTCTTTTATTTTGTTCTTCTGGTCACCAGTTTGTTGAAAAGTCATTTTTCCAGTGGGAATATAATAGTTTAAAACATGTCAGATAATAACATTTTTATGCTCAGCAGCTGTAATAAATAATAGAATATAGTGAATAAAATTAAAACATTCTAAAAGTTTATGTTTCTTTACATATTTTGTGGCACTTTTTGTGGGTTGCCGAGGGGGGCCTCGGCCAGAAAACAGTGCTGTTTGGGGGGGCCATGGCATGGAAAAGTTTTGGAACCCTTCATTTAAGGTATTTGAGGCAATGACTGCATGGTGCTTACCGTCTCACATGCCATTTTTACCCAAAAATATTATGCAATCTGTTTGTTTGGGGAGAGACTCTCAGCTACTGCCACACCACATTTTAGTTCAATATCTGCAAAGTTGATTGAGTTATCAGCATTTCTGTTTTTATAACGTCTGAATAAGTGTGGTGGTCAGCTTCATCAGGTTTACTGTAAAAGTGAATGAGTTGTAGATAAATCTGATGATTGCTCTGATTTTCATTAAATACATGAAGTGGTTCAGGGGATTGTTTAATTTTTTTTTTTTTTAACTAACACATAGACATGCTTGACAGCAGCAGACAATGCTGAAGACCTTAAACAATCTGTTAGTGCTCAGAGTGTGTAATGGGGATAACAGTACACACTCAGAGAAAATGATGGGAATCAGATTCAGATTCTGCCTCATCAACTTCTATTTAAATCTGTTGTGTTATAAATATTTTAGCTATGGCTAAGGTAGACTAGAGATTAGCTGTGGCAGCCATCTTGAATTAGATTGATTCCAAATAGTAATTACTTTCTGAGAGTCGTGTTAAAATTGTCAAGAAGTTGGTTCATAAGAAAATATTAACATGTAATCTACGTTTCACACATACATGCACACCCCACACACAGGTTTGTTTTGCTATCTTTATGGGGACTTTGCATTGACATCCATTCATTTTGCATTCATTGTTTTAGCCTAACCCTGACCTTTACCCTAAACCTAACACATCCTCTATTCACTCCTTAGTCATAAACCTAACCCCTAACCCACCAACGACACCTTTTGGCCCGGGCTTTGGCCCCATAAGGAGCTGTTGGTCCTCACAGTGTAATATAAGTTGGAAAAACAGGCCTAACAAAGTAGCATAAACAAAGACACACACACACACATTTGTCTTTCTATCTTTGCAGGGACTTTGCATTGATTTCAATTCATTTTTCATTCATTTCCATAGCCTAACCCTGACTTTTATACAAAACATAACAATTACCAATACAATACAATGTCTCGAGAACCCAAACTTTTGGCTGAATGGATTAGATCTCTGGAATTTCTTTTCTCAGGCACATTCCATTGTTATGGTCATTTAATTTGGACATTTCGGAAGCGAGTGAACTGACAAAGACTGAAGGTAGATGTCATTAAAGTTCTGCCTGTCCCCAAAACAATCATGTTTATCTGCCATTCGGCTCACTGACTGGCCTTGACAGGCCGTCTTATCTCAACGTGCCTGTAGAAGTTTTGTAAACCTGATGCTCTCACCCTCCCAAACTTTCTGCTGAGGAATTCCACGGACTTTTCCAAAGAGCCCAGCTGAATAAACATTCTGTCATCATTTCAGGACTCTGGATTCACTTCTGGCTGTCCTCGGCAGCACCCCCCCCCCTCCCCCCGCCATGAGTGTGCACAGATCTCCAGAGGAAACTACTGTATATGAACTGAATGATTCTATCTGAACTCTGCAGTGCCTCTATGGGCTGGGTTGCTCACCACCTTTGAGTCCCCTCCCCTGCACCCCCTCTGTCGGTGTCATTATGTGCTTGTATGCAAGATTTTTTTTTTCATTACCACATTTTTGACCTTCAAGCAGAGGTCAACAATGTGTTAGGATTTTTTTTTTTTTTTGTCTCCAAACCCTATGTGTCATTTCTCACCACTTTTATTGTCTGTCAAACAAATCTCACTTGTAAATGAGTCTTCGAGGCTCATTGTGACTTATCTGTTTAAATGCAGGTTGAAAGAAAAAATACCTAAACCTAACCATTACAGTACATACCTAACACTAAACCTAACCACTACCAGTACATACCTAACTCTAAACCTAACCATTACAGTACATACCTAACTCTAAACCTAACCATTACCAATACATACCTAACACTAAACCTTACCATTACCAATACATACCTAACACTAAACCTAACCACTACCAGTATGTACCTAACACTAACCCTAACCATTACAGTACATACCTAACTCTAAACCTAACCATTACAGTACATACCTAACACTAAACCTAACCATTACAGTACATACTAACTCTAAATCTAACCATTACCAGTACATACCTAACACTAAACCCAGGGCTTAATTAGGGAGTAATAGCGGTCGAGATGGTGTAGAGGCAGGGCAGCCGACTGGGGACCTGAAAGCCCTAGGCTCAATCTTCAGCCATTCCCACATGTCATGGTGTCTCTGAGCAAGACACCCAATCCTTAATTGCTCCCCAGGCAGCCTACATAGCTGCCCATTGCTCCACCTGTGTGCATCCCAGTGTGATGGGTTAAATGCAGAGAACTAATTTCACCATTGTATGGAAACATGCAATGATGACAACACATATCACTTTAATTTGTAAACTAATTGATGCCAGAAGGCAAATAGACAGTGGGATGCCCCTCCCCCATTTTTTTTTTTTTTTCAAAGCTGGAGTTACCAGATCCAAGCAAACAGTTATCAGAATGCACCCCATCAAAATAAGAGAGTTCCCAGATCCTGTTTTGGCAGGATCCAGGTCAAATTAAGCACTGCCTAAATCTAGCCAATACTCAATTCACACCTTAGTCCTAACCCACTAACAGCACTTCTGCTTATAGGGCCTGGGCTTTAGGTCCTATAAGCAGTTGGTTCTCACAATGTAGTATTTGTTGGGGAAATGGGCCTTACAAAGTAACAAAAATGACATACACCCCTACACACATACATACACTGTGCAGTTTCAGAGCTTGTCCACTAGACGTCTCCCTTCACCCAAATGTACCTTCAAACTTCAGAAACCGAGTACAGGTAGTGATGATTCAACATGATTTCTAACTTCAAGAAACCAAGAATGACTCATTTTTAGAAAGAGGTGATCCATTTATGTAGAACTAATTTCAAATCACAAAATGAATAAATATTCAGTGTTTAGGCAAAAACTTGAGAAAATATGAGAATGTAACAGGTTAGTAACATACTTAGTTGTTAATCTTTATTAAAAACATGTCAAAAGCTTTAGTTCTGCAGCCAAACTGAGGACAGAGATCGGATCAGAGGTCAGTATTCATCAAGGAGATAAAAAAGGTTTCAAAGGGAAATGAACAGAAGACACAGAACTGATGGGATATCTTCTCACGTCTCATTATGGTGCACATAGAAGACCCCCAGCTGATCAAAACAACATACATAAAAGCATCTCCTTTTGTTCTT
Source organism: Simpsonichthys santanae (assembly GCA_031762415.1). Taxonomy (NCBI): domain Eukaryota; kingdom Metazoa; phylum Chordata; class Actinopteri; order Cyprinodontiformes; family Rivulidae; genus Simpsonichthys; species Simpsonichthys santanae. Next base: position 28,391,898 of record JARVLU010000952.1, on the reverse strand, counting down.
TTCAGTTAAATACCCCTTTTCTTGACTGTAATCCCACCCTTCCTCACATGGTCCCTTGAGTTTCCCTTCAGCCAGAAGCTTCCTAAAGAAGCTGCAAACCCCTCAGGTGAGCAGAGATTATGTTTGTGTATGGGCCAAACTGCTGTTCTCTTTCTGATACTGACCCACAAACAGAAGTTTGGATTGGCCTCAGGGTTGTGCAAGATATGGACTTGGATTTTACAAAGATCCCATGGATTTTTTTTTTACATCTATCACAAGATTTTCAGCAGCCATGTTAGAAGAGTTCTGGTAAAGCTGAACGCAAAAACAATGTGTCAACAGTTTTATTGTAGTTTGTAAAAATGAGAGCTTTTTATGGTGTTCTGATTAGAATTCCTCAAAAATCTGCCGTTTCCTCCCTGCCTCTGAAACAGGAAGTAGAACTGTGGTTGTCTTCCGCTCGTCTTGTTTATTGGAACCCGCCTTCCTGTTTTTAGATTCATCCTGATAGCAGCTGAAAATCCCCAACTGAAAGCAGCACATGTATGCACACGCACACACAAACAAGCTCCCTCCCTGTGGCCTGTCCCTCTCGTTCTTTCTTCCTCGCCCTCTTTCTTTCCCCTCCCGCTGTCTCTCAGATGGCTGCTTGATAAATTTTTTTTGTTTTGCAAGGCATTCCCAGCTTTCTGCACACAGTCCAGCTGCTGTGCGATGTGTGTTAAAAGGCCCGAGCTGATTGATTAACCCAGACTGATTGCATTTGGGATCAAAGAGTCAGATGTCAAAGTGTGAACTGGTAGGATGGGGTGAGAGGGAGGGGGTTGCATCCTGAGCACAGTGCCATGTGCACCCAAGCCAAGAAAGTATGCAGGTCAGAGCAGAGGGAATGTCAGGAATTTCAGAGGAATACAAACTCTTTTCTGCCACTGTAGGCAAAAACTACCTGGATTTTTTTTTTTACATTTCTTTAACAGAAACAGGTAAAAAATATTGGACTTAAAATCTTACAACTACATTTTCCTGGTATCTCATTGTCTGCCAGGCATTCAGCCCCCCCACACCACCCCACCTTACCAGTCTGAGTAGTTTAAGCTTTGGCGTTCTCAAACACCTGCACGGAAAACAAAATGCAGCTGACCTCCCAGCTGTTCTAACATGGCTCCCTGAATCCAGTTCCCAGGCTTTACTAAGCCTTTCATTTGATATCACAACATATCTACTCGACCCCCACCCCACACAGCTCCCCTCTACACACACACACACCCTTCTCGCACCCTTACTCCCTCTCTGTCTGGCTGGCTGGACTTTTCACAACAGCCTGTTTTCACTCAGTGGCTTTGACAAAGACTGGTGAAATAATTACAGCTGGGCCTGAACGCAGCCAGTGTTTGTCTCCAGTAATCTCCACGAGCCCTGTGAGTGTGGACCGTGTCATAGGAAAGGGAGGAAGAGGCCAATTGTTCAGAAATTGAGAGGCTGATGACATCATTTCAAAGAGCTCGGTTCGCTGCGTTCAACACTCAGAATAAAGGAGCGACAAAGCAAACCCAACACACGCCAACAGAAAATATTAGTCAGTCACAAATATGTCTCGTTGAATGTTCACATTTAGAATCTGAACGTGGGCAAAACTATGGCCGGAGGACCAATAGTGGCCCTTGGACAAGCCTCATTAGGCCTCATGATGCTCTCAAATAAAATAAGTAAAATCAACTAGATAATCTGCACTTTTGATTAAAATTGTGTGACTGACGAGTGCTGAATGACTTGAATAAATGTGCTGAAATTTGTTGAAACAAAACTCTAGCTAAAAGCTAAAAAAAAAAAAAGGCAAAAACAAAAACCTAGCTAAAAATTCTAGATAAAGTCAAAAAGTAGCACAATGCTAACAAAAACTAGCAAAACACTAGCTAAAAACAGACAAAAGGGTTAGCTAAAAGTAAAGAAATAAATCTCAAAGGAAAATGTAGCAAAACTATAGGTTAAATTTAAAAACAGCATAAGAAGACAAAAACAGAAGACAAGTTGAAAACACAAAAATGTGAAATAAAGTGAAAACCATTAACTGGAACAACTCTGAACAAATGCAGGAACTTAGGTATTTCAACTTTTGGGGAAAAAGTTTTACATTATTGTCTCTGGAAAAACTATCAAAAAAAAAGAAAGTAAGAAAATATTTCAGTTTAAGAATATGTTCAGTGTAGCTGAAACATTACAGGTAGTCCTCGACTTACGACGTTGATCCGTTCCTACGCGGGGTCGTAAATTATTTTCGCTGTAAGTCGGAACATACTGTACCATATACATGTGCAGTACTGTATTAGCTGTTACTGTATTTACTGTATTTAATCGTAGTGACAGTCGAACGACTAAGTCCATGTGACCGGCCAATGTTTGTCGCTGTTTCCTCCTTATCAAATTTCTTTATGATATCTAATTTTACTTCCATGGTGATGGCCTTCCTTTTCCTTGATGCACTGCCATCAGAAGAGTCTTCCTTA
>JARVLU010000952.1:28371489-28389200 GCA_031762415.1 Simpsonichthys santanae | reverse complement strand
ATGACGTCACTGGGGGGGCGGTCGTAAATGCGGAAATTCGTAAACAAAGACGGTCGAAAACCGAGGACTACCTGTATATAAAAATGAGTCAAAAACCAGCTACAATATAAAAAAATGCAAAATACTAAAACTAGGAACATGTCTGCATTGATTTTTGCAATGAACTTAAGAGTTGTTTAAAAACCCTTACCAAAGTTAGTCATGGAGTTCCTCAAGGTTCTGTGCTTGGACTAATACTCTTTATATACAATTCTATTGGGTAAAGTTATTAAACAGCATGAGATAAGTTTTCATTGTTATGCTGATGATACACAGTTATATTTGTCTGAAACCCATTGAATCCAATCAGCTATTTAGACTACAAGCATGTCTTAAAGACATAAATCCTGGATTTTAAACTCAGACAAGACTGAGGTTTTGGTTTTTCGACCTGAGCATCTTAGAAATAAATTTTGTAGTCTTTCACTTCCTCTGGATGTCATCAGTAATTTGTATCATTTTAACTATGTCAACACGAGCCTTTCAAAATATTACTGACTTCTGTCATAATCTTTATAAATAATTACAAATCCCTTGTTATAGTCTTTCCTGATTCATCCGTTATTTCTGATCTATCCCTTACTGGTTTCTATGTCTCATCAGATGAAATGTACTCGCTAAAGATCGGCGGTAAGTTCTGTCTCTGTAGGAGCCAGATCTTAAGCTGAAACATTTGGCCTGCTATTGGAGCCAGGATGTCTTTTGAGACAGCCATGGGGACAGCAGGAAGACCGCTTGGCGTTCTGAAGAGGAAGTGAGTGAGTAAGTGATGTGAAGTGAGGGATGAAGTGGGGAAAATTCGAGCAGGAGAGAGACAAATTGTAAGTCAAACTATGATGGAATAAAGCCATTTAACAAAACTTAGTGCTCAAAGATAAAACTAAAAAGAAATTTTGTATTTCAATCATCTTGTAGCAGAACACACTGCAGATGCTCAATCACTGTAAGGTCAGTCGAGGATGACACTGCTGTAATTGGCAGTGACAGTGGCGGGTGAGTTATTGGGGAAGTGTGGCATGTCAATCACCATCTTGCTACCACTGCACCCTCAAGTACAGAGAGCCGCTCCAGGGAGAAGGCCAGGGAGCAGCGAGCCACTCCGTGGGCAAGCAAGGGAAACGTGGACATGCAGAGATATTTACATACAGTCAGACAGACTTCCTGGCATTGTCAAGCCCAGGAGCGTTGATGTCAGATCCACTCCTTCCTGTGCAGGAGGGAGAACGCCATGTGATGACAATGGGCCCAAAACAGGACAAAGAGGAAATGTTTAAATTTAGGCCACTTCTTCCACCATCTCCTCTTTCAGGGCACTGGAGCTGTTTAGTTTTCATGAATTCCTTCAGTTTACCCCCCTGAGCTGCCTCTCTATCCTCCATTGTATCATTTCAATAGAAGGATTTTCACATTCAGAGTAAATCCCAAAGGAGTATCAGCGAAAGAGACTGGAGTTCAGTCAATAACTTGTTTTCTACTGCAACTTTAGAAGTTACAAGTGCTTTTTTATATGAATCTCCAATAAATCTTTAAGAATCCCACAAGAAAAATAACATCAGAAAATAGGTGGTGATAGATGTAGGAATAGAAAATTGTTCAAATCTTTCAAAGTGTGGAAAGACAAGAATAAGTTAATATCATAATGTACATTTTGAACAACCTCATTTTAGAGAGAATAGGTTTAATCTTAAAAGAGCTGAAGAGCAGACCTAAGTGGATAGCTATTTTAAAATATCTCCAATTACGCAATTCATTACAATGTTTGTGAAGACTAAATCATTAACATTTACTTCATCATCATTACCACTCTAAACACACATTTACACAAATGCAGGAATACCATAATATTTATGCCAGAATAGTCACTAGATTCAAAACTTATACAAATGTAAAGGCTTAGAAACAGTGTTTCTGTTGCAAAAAAATATCTACAGTGGAATTAACTTGAGGCCAGCAATCCACTTTGGTCATAGCATCTCAAACAGACATATTCCAGAATGGGCACGAATGGTGCCAGGCAAGATCAGCCGCCATCTTATTAGGTGCTACACCTATCACTGTGTATTTTTTAAGATGTAAAAATTAGAAATTAAGGACTACTAAGCTGTGACATCAGTCCAAATGTGCATAAAAAGAGTGATATTTTGATTAAACATATACCATGCATATGGTGATAACGGAACAGCAGTGTTCTGTAATGAGCCTTCCACTAAACCTGGTAAATGGACAAAATACTAACCCAATGAGCAACCACTGCCATGATAAACGTCTTGGACTATTGCCTCATTAGTCCCATCAGAAAACACAAATCACACAATACGTATATGAGCCCTAACAAGAACAATCACTTTAATTGGTGATATGTCACTTTATCCATGCTGCTGATTTCTTGTCTTTAAGCTGCTGTATTCATACCCATCTGCTCACAACAGACTCTTGTTCAGGCTGCTGTTTAATACATCACATTATATTATATTAAAGCGTTTAGCATATATCTTAGATCCTTATACTGTTTATTTATTTAACTTTATATTTTTACTATTTAGAGTGTAACTGGAACCTTGAGTACACAATTTCATTCCACCTCATGTACAACATGTGATGTGAATGACAATAAATAACCTTGAACCTTGAAGATGGGGCAAAGTTGAATAAGAGGTCAAAGTCCATCTTGACAGCCTACATGTGAATAACTTGTTAGCTTTCCTGTTATTTGTTATTTGCTGGTTTATTTTTTTTTATTTTTTATTTTTTACCTCCACTGGTAGCAATTAGGCGACAAGTTGTCACAGTTTGAAGAGCTGTTGCCTCTCAGCGAGAAGGTTGCCAGATTAAATCCTGGCCAGGGCCCTTTCGGGATGGAGTTTGCATGTTCTGTTGGCGCATGCGTGGGTTTTCTCCACTCCTGGTTCCTCCCATAGACCAAAAGCATGCATGTTAGACTGATAGGTAACTAAATTGTTTCTAGGTGTGAGTGAGAGAGCAGACCTGGTTGTTTGTCTCGGTGTCTGGAGACCTGTCCCGCCTCTGGACATGGGCACCAGTGACCACCCATGACCTGAAAAGGCAGAAGTGGGTAAAAGATCATGGATGGATAGTAGCAATTATTGAAGTTATTTAAGTCTTTGACACTAGGGATGTAGTGTGAGTACTGGTGATGCTGTACACTGATTTTTAGTGATGCTTCACGGTCATTGTACCATCTGAGTTTTCAATTTAAATAGTACACTAAATGTTTTGTATAATTATTGTACATATTGATCAATCAAAAACAAAAAATGTAATTTTAATGTAAATTGCAAAGCTGAAAAAACAGAAATGCCTTAAATTTGACAACTGTTTCATAGGAAATGCAGGAAACACTTTGCCTTAGCATTAAAATATTGATTCAGAGACACTAAATAAACAAGAACTTTAAAAAAATGCTACTATAATGAAATAAAAAACAAACCTCTAAGCAAAGACTATTTCAGGATGTCAGCATTAAAGTTGATATTGTCAGAGAAATATTTCTAAATATTTCACTCACCTCCACATATTTATGCACCAGTGACTCAGTAAGCGCTGCCCGTTGAGCTGAAAATGATTAATATGTGAAATATGTTTATATCTGCCCTCAGCATTTAATCACAGGTAAATATCAGGAGTAATTTATTGTAACAAAGAAAATAAAGTCCAGTATGAATTTAGAAAATGTGGAATGTGGTAATAACGATTCAGTCAATTATGTTCTAAGTTCATACAAAGGTTATAAAAATGGATCTGTTCACTTGGTACCCAGAGCTGGACTGGCACACGAAACTCCAGTTTCTGCACAAACCTGGTTTTAAAGTTCGGTCCATCGTAAGACATGGCCGAAGAGAACTGTTTATGTTTATCGTTGAATCCAATTCACTTCAGTTCAGGTAATTTATATAGCACCATTTCACAACCAACTGTCTCAGAGCACTGTATAGAAACATTCTGGTGTAGTTCTTGTCCTGCTCGACCTAACCGCTGCCTTTGATACCATGGACCATAACATTTTATCATCACGTTTACAGCACCAAGTGGGTATCTGTGGTACTGCACTGAGCTGGTTTAGGTCCTATATCTGGCAGAGAGAACCAAATGAGTCAATATAGCTGGTTCTGAATCATCCACTGCTCCTCTGTGTTTTGGGGTTCCACAGGGCTCTATTTTATGTCCCCTGCTTTTTTTTCCCTTTACTTGCTTCCATTGGGATCAATCCTTAGAAAGCATGGGATCTTTTTTCACTGTTATGCTGATGATAGTCAGATCTATATGCCACTAAAAAAAGAAAGATGCCTCCTCAATCAGGCCACTGTTGTGTCTTGAAGACATCAAAGCCTGGATGTCTTTAAACTTCTTAAATTTCAATGAAAATAAAACAGAAGTGATGGTGTTTGGTCCTAGTGGCTCTTGTGAACCTTGCTCTGTTGATCTGGGCCCTCTAGCACCACATGTAAAGAAAAAACATTTCTAACTTAGTAAAGTTCTCAATTTAAGGAAGCCAGCATACTTGCTGAATCTTCACTTGGTCACAGTCTTCCTTCATGAACAAGCACAAAGGCAACGATGGAAAGAAAAAACTCCCTTTTAACAGGAAGAAACCCTCCAGCAGAACCAGGCTGAGGACGAGCGGCCGTCTTCTTGGTTGGGTGTGAGAGAACAGGAAGGAGAGACAAATGAACACAGAATGGCAGGTCCAGATGTAGGTACAGGTTGGAAGAAAGACAAAAAAAAAAAACACACGAGAAAAAATAATTACAATTACAAATACAAATTTGAAATACATATACAGTACCTGTATGTATTTTTTCTTCCTCTTTTAGCTGCTCCCTTCTTCAGGGGTCACTACAGGGAATTAACTCGCACAAAGACTTGACAATTATTTTGTTGTTGTTTTTTTTTTTTTATGCCAGATGCCCTTCCTGATGCAACCGAGCTACCACAGCCCTCTGTGTGGAGCAGGGAGCTGCTATCTAGTGTTGCTCTGTCATTTTCCAACCCAGGGCTGGGTCAGGCCAAAATAATGTGCTGGATGGCCGGGCCGGGTCAGTGTTGGGCTTTTGACTGCATCGGCAGATGCATGCAGCTTACGATTCATTTTGGAACACCAGTCGCATGCATCTGCCGACCCTTAATGACTATAATATTATAATAGCTGTAATGATCTGCTGACTCTCGTTAATAAACAAGAAATGTTGTGTTTTCCTTTTTTTTTTTTTAATATGTTTGTAAATCATGTCAAACTGATTTGCTTAAAAAAGCAGTAAAAGCTTAATTAACCATTTGCTTGTTGATCTGTAGATTTATGAGTAAGGAGTACAGTTTGTGTACAAATGTAGTAAGAGCTCTCTACAGGTAAGACACTTATGGTTCATAACCTATCCACTCAACCCCACTATGAAATGTCTGAACTTTTCCTTTAAGGATAGGTTTTATTATTTCCGACTTTGTGTTGTTTAAACAATCCCAAGTACGTGTGCGTGTGTGTGTGTGTGTGTGTGTGGGGGGGGCTTTTATCACAAATCAGACAGTGTCGGCATCTGCAGGAGCTCGCGGGGCAGGAGTTCACCGGTCTGTCTGTAGACTGGGGGGAGTTTCAAACTCCACGGAGGGCTGGCGAAGTTCGGAGGCGTCAGAACCGAACCCATGAGGTGTGGAGGCAGGCAGCCGTCGCTGTCCACCTTGCCACCGCCTCGTCTGGCTGTCGGAGCGGCTCGGTTTAAAGTTGAGCGACGCCCCGGAGGAGCGGCGCCGCTGGAGGCTGGCTGCGCGTGACTCAACAGCTGGAGCGACACTTTCTGCCCGTTCCCAGCGTCGGAACTTCATCGGAAACTTTACGAAGAAGCGGCTCCGCAGCTGCTGATGAAGGCCAGCCGGCCTGAAAGGTACTTTACAAATCAAACTGCGTAAACGCAACGTTTGGAAACGACGCAACGTTCCCGTTTAAACTCCTGGCAAAACCCAAAACGATTTGTGGAGCCTTACATGGACTTGCTGTTCCAGTTTCGTCTCTCTCTTTTATTTTTTTACTTGGTCTTTTAGGCTCTAATGATCAGGTACGACACTATATCTATAGCATATTTAACTACTGTATTTATAACAATATTATTAGGCTATGCTTTTTTTAAAGTAAATTAAAGAATACAGTAGGCTACTTAGTAGTGTTTGGCACTATATATTTACAGTAATTATAATCTGCATCACCTGATATGCAGACTTAAAAAAGTTTTCATATGCTCATTAACAGTGGGTCCTAAAGTTAGGGGTCAGGGTCCCACTTTGGGCCATAAAACACCAAGTCTTGGTCTTCCAATAATTTTCAGAAATCTAATTTAAAAGTAAAAATGAAAATAAAAAACTTGTCTAATTACTATTTCGTTCAACCTTTATTTATAGAGTTTAGTCCCAGTGAGCCTTGGGGACTCTTTTACAAGAGAGACCTGAATATTACTATTAATGTTTTTAAGGATGAATAAATACAGTAAAGGCTAGTTGTGTTATCATTGCCATATTTAATAGTGATTGTCATAAGTCTGTGTGCTTAATGACAATATGAGGCCAGCAGCCTCTGTCACTGTTACTCTGTGAGCTGAGAACCGCTGCATTAGACAGAAGGATTCAGATTACTGCTATAATTAACTGGAGTTCTCTTTTTCTTGAATGTAATTGGATCAGAATAATATAAACCAAAAAATATAGTTTTCCTTGTTGATACTTTGTCAAGAATGTGGAGCAGGCGTTGTCTGCCAGAAGTCTGTGAAACCCACAAACATCATCAAAAGAGCACGTTTCCTCCTTTGTGATCCTTTGCCATTCCCTTCCTGCAGCTAAACTGAGAAGCTGTTTGTACGGCCTTATGGCTTTAGCTTCTTTTTTTTCCCTTTGGCTGACTATTTCACTAATTTGACATAGAGGAGTGTTGTCCATCTCTGTCCAGTTGACGTTACATTTTATATATCTGTGCTGATGGAATGATTTATGTCTTCTCATCATAAATCTGCGATCTGTTATCTCTGACAGTCATGTCTGCCCATGCAATCATCCCTCATCCATGTTTCACCATTTGGATGCCATTCAGGAGATTCTTCACATTATTCCTTTAACCAATACAGGTTGTTTTTAATTTTCCATCTGTTTTGAAGAAAATCTGTTCCAAATTTGTCCCTGTTTTTTTAAGGGTTTTAACTGTTCCCAATACAGTACAGTATATTTTAGTTTTGATATGTTTAACTGACCTGGTGAATACTTCCCTTTAGATATTTATCTATTTCTTAACTGTGATCTCTGCTAAGCTCCACTTTACTTCATAAATGATCTCGTGCCATCAAGCACTGTATATACAAGTCTCTGCATCTTGTTTAGCTCACCATTGTGTGTGTGTGTGTGTGTGTGTGTGTGTGTGTGTGTGTGTGTGTGTGTGTGTGTGTGTGTGTGTGTGTGTGTGTGTGCTTTTTTATATCAAAGACATTCAAACTGTTGACTTGGCCCCTCCTAATCCACACTGTCATCCTCCTTCGTTGGATTTGATTTTGCATCCATGAAAGAGTCACTTTCACTTCCAGTTAGAGCTCGTTTGCTTTATTGTGAGTTCCCTGAGCAGCTAAATGCAAATGCTAAACTCATGTCCATAAATGTACCTGTGCATGTCATGGAGGAACTATGAAAGAATAGTGCACGGAAGCTTCATTGTCATTAAATAACTGTTGGTTCCTTCTGCGCTTCACTCTTTGGTGGACTTGACCAAAGTTTTAGTCAACTTTAAAGGGATGCTCTCTTAAATCAACTTCTTTTTCTCACAATTCAAGCTAAACTGAGTTCATCCACTTGAAGCTTGCATTCATCACATTTCTGTATAACTTTAATGTACTGTAATTTGATCAATACAAAAAATGATTGTAAGTGTATCCATGTCTTAAAGCCTCCAGATTGTCCTCATTTAGTGTGTCAGTAAAAAGCTTAAAAACTGAACTGTGACATTCTTTTAAAAGTCCAACTTAACTGAAACAAGTCTTTGGTTCTGATTTCCCCTGACAACTATCATATATGATCCCCCACTTGCCAAAGATTCCTCCATACGAGATGATTGGCATGTGGTAGGACAGACCTCTCCAAGCATATTTGCCCTCAAACAGAGCTCATCTGAGCTGTGTGATGATGTCACAGCTGGAGAGGGTCTGAAATAACCAGGCATCCCTGTGAGTGTTTCCATGACGATGCAGCCTCCCAGTTTAAACAGTGGATGCGAGGACTGTGTCTCAAATAATAACTATGGATAGTTTGTACTCATATGTGAGGGGGGGGAGGGGGGGTGACTGGTGCTAACTTGAGTTACAGAAGTTCTTGTCTAAGGACTGTAAAAGGAGATATCTCAGACTCCCACTGTGCTCAAATGATTAATAAGCTTATATTTTAAATTCTGTTGGACAAAATGCAATTTGTTGAACATATACCTCAGTCCATAATTGTTTAAGAACTGACACCAGTTACCAGAGCTTTTGGACGGGAATGTTGTCCAGTTTTTATCAGATTGTAGCTGTTCAACAGTCTTGGGTCCTGGGAATGCTGCAGTGGTAAACATGGCCCCGTCCCAACTTTCTGGAGATAAACTGTAGCCAGAAAATTCAAAATTACTTTTTTTTTATATATATATTTTACTAAAAAAGTGGAACAATTCCTTTAATTATCTGGTATGTTTACTACTGTATGCTCTATTATGAGTAAGAAATGGGTTTATGAAGTTAGCAGATCATTGCAGTATTTTTATTTACATTTTACACAACATCTCAACTTTTTCCAGAGATTTCCAAACATTTGAGAAAGATACAACTGAAAAAGCTTTGTAAAAAAAAAAACTGCACTGTAGTCACTATGTGATTCCCAAGTAAATTCTTGTTTTCCCTCCTCCAGGTGTTTGACAAAGAGAGAAGACATAAACATGGTGCCAGTCAAAGCTGATTGCTGACGATGTAGAATGAGAGAGGATGGAGCAGACAGACAACCCTGCTTCTGAGCGCAACAACCCTAATGGGTTTATCAACCGAGTGTTCAACGTTTCTCTGGACGTGGAGAATGAGGCCGGCAGTATTTATCTTCAGGAGTCAGGGTCAGGGTCTGCAGAGGTGCAAAAAGAGGCCCAGGCTTTGTCTTCTCAGACTCCCACCATGGACAGACAGGAGGTTAACCGGAGGCCACGTGCCGCAGGAGGCATCTGGAGGATCTTAAACCGAAAGAAAGCTGTGTCAGAGCTGGAGAGGAGACCTCACTCCATGATTTTGCCCGGGGAGGCTTCCATCCCTAAACTCTCATTTGCAGACAAAGTTCGCTCTTTCAAGAAGCTAAAATCCCCCGCTGTGTTCAGAGGAAAGACGGGGAAATTGTCCACTGCCAAGTTCAGCAGCTCCTTGGTGGATGAGGAGTCGTTCTGCCATGACATTGGCACTCCTCAGCAAACCAGCAGGAGCACAACTCGAAACAAAGGCAAGAGACATTCATACGCTGGCTACACAGCAGATTTTGACTGCTCATTTGAGGACCTTGACCTGTCGTCTCCGATGGACGGCCATCAGCCCACTGGAACAGCAGAGCCCGTGACTCAGAACGGCTGTAAACCTTCTGAAAGAGTGTCTTACAGTAAAAGAAGCAATAATGTTTTAACAAACTGCAGCAAAAACACTGCAGGTTGTGAAGAGCACAGTGTTAAAAGTAGCCCGAGACCCCAGCTCGGTGGAGGAAGGAGACACAAAGATGTGTGGAGTTACCTGAGGAGGATCTCTCTCCTGGGGAAGACGAACCCTGTCTACTCAGAAAGGAGCTTTGACTCAGAACTTCACTCACTGGACAAAACCATGGACTCGGATTATGGCTCTGTAGACTTTGAAAGCATCAGGGACTTTCAACCACCGCCTCCGAAACCCTCAGACAGTAAGGGACACTTCGGTGGTCTCTTTAAGTTTTTTAACAGTGTAGCAGAATCAGCCAGAAAATGGCGAACGACGTCACGCTCATTCTCTCCTCCAGAAGGAGAGAGGACTCCGATGACCCCCCTACGTGCCCCACAGTGCACAGGAGACAATATTCATAGCATGTCTCTGACACTCCACAACGAACATTCATTTCAGTCCTTACCCACACCATCGTCGCTGCTGATCGCCAACTCCTCACATCCCAACAGCTGTGACAGTGAGATTCCAGTACCTGCAACAGGTGGACAATCCCCCAATGTTGTCCTGAAAGCTTTTAGAGGATCTCAAGCCGTTAACGGCCTTCTGAACTGTGACGAGCCCGTCAAACCCACAAACGACAAAGAAACAGACCTAAAGTTCACAGCCACTGTGGAGAATCATGTTTCAGATTCAAGTTCAGACATTAGTATTGAAAGAAATCAGCTGAGCTGCCCCTGTCAAGAGGAAAAGGAAAACCAAAAGGAAAACCAGCAGGATTCCAGTGATGCTCCACTGGACTCCCACCAAGTACAGGAAGTGAGTGTCCAATCACAACAAGGAGATAAAGAGAGCACGACCAACAGTGTAGCAGCTTCAGACTCAATGGAAGAAATATTTAAGGTACGTGACATAAAACAGTCAATGAGCTGCCATGTCTGTTTTGATCATTCATTGCAATCAAAGCATTTACTAGAGACGTTTGCTCAGTTACTGTTGAAAAGAAAAAGGCACATTCATATTTATACCATAACCACATTTCATTGCAGGCCTTTTTCACTTCATTAACATTCCCAGAGGCATGTGTCATGTAATTACTGCTCAAATGCTCCAAAGATCATTTATGTAACCATGGTCATTCTTTTTGCTTCTTCAGCAGCAAGTTACATTAAAGACGGTACTTGTTTTTTCACTTCACAGTATAAGATTACAGGTGCAATAGGAAAGCACCATATGGAAAAAAAAATGATTGGATACCCACTCTGCTATTGTCCTTTTGCCCCATCTGTTGGACAAAGAGGGGAAACAGTAAATGCAAAAGTACACGCCATACTGCACGAGGTTGTCCTGCTCGGCCAGCCTTCTGTAGCCTGCAAGGAAACCCTACATTTCCCATAGAGCTTGCAGTGTGTGACTGCAGCAACCCTGCAGCCCTGTGACGTCGGCGCTGCATGACAGCAGCCTTCCCTTTTTCACTCCACTGAAAGAATTAGTCATCTCCCTCCTAGTCATCCCAACGAGTCAGGACATGTTAGTCCTAGCTTCTGACTAAATGAGATATGACATCTCAATACGCAGCACACTTTCATAGGGGTTTGTTATGCAAAGGCTAGGGCTTTAGGAGCGTTTGTTTTGGAAAGGTTCCTAACCTTCTACCCCACAGGTTCTGCACTGACATATATCATTAAAAGCAGAAATAATGATATTTTTTTAATAAGTATTGGGTTCGTAGATAAATAATAACAAACGTCTTTTGTAATAGAAGAAAAAAACATTAAAATAAACATCTAATATATGGTATGTCAAGCACAATCAGGAGAAAAAAAATCAAATTTAACATGCTTTTTGGAAGTAAAAAAGGCCTTTTACTCATTCAATTGAGTGCCACTTTACTATAAGGCTCCCCTTATAGATGGCTAATAAATAGTTTATAGACACATTATTATTTCCTCTGTAAACACTTTATAAAGCATTAATAACTGTTTATTATGCATTAATTAAGGAAAAGAGACAAAAACTGATCAGTTTGTTGCCAAATAGTGAGACAAATCTGTTTACCTATATATAATTTAGAGTTGTTGTATTAAACATTTCAGACCAAGTTACTACTTTGTAAGCACAATAAGATTTGTAAACCTATGTCTTTAGCATATAATACTGCACTTTATCACTGCCTTATATTTATAACTAATATTATATCCTAAAAAAAATTTTTTTTTTTTTAAATGCTTATTGTGCTTACAAGGTAGTAACTTAGTCTGAAATGTTTACCATAACAAAATATACAGGTGAAAAGCTTTGGCTCACTATTTGGCAACAAACTGGTGAGTTTTGTCTCTTTCTACTTAATTAATGCATAATAAACTTTTGTTAATGATTTATAAAGTGTTTATAGAGCAATTAATAAAGTATCTAAGGTTATTTACGCCATCTAGGAGAGCCTTTTGTAACGTGGTACCTTTTATTGTTTTCGTTGTGGTTTTTTTTTTTTTTTTTTTTTTTTTTTTTGAGTCATTGTAAAGTGGTGCTCTGTGTAAACAGTCATTATCTTACCTGTTGTAGATAGCTTCTTGAATCGCTTTAGTTTGGAGAAATAGTGTTTGTGTTTGACAGGACTGATGAACTACCGTAACATCTAGTATGACTAGAAAAGTCTGATAAGCTAAAACAGCTTCAGTAAACATTAACAGTGGTTTATGTGAATTGTGTGTAATGAACCACAACACAACCATCAGTGTTGCATCACAGGTTTGTTCAAATGGAATTTTATATTTATTTTTTAATCAAAGGAAATAGCACCAGCTGCATCCCGATGAATTACTATTCAGGGGTTATGTCCATCAGAATTTTTTTTTATATTTCTGCTGGTGACACATTTTGCATTTAATGTCAACTGTGATGCTGTGTAATTGAATAAGCATTTACATGAGACGTTAAAGACTGGACATGATGCCCATCTTTAAACAGAGCAAGTCTAAAATGTCATAGTGTTTATGCAAACTCTTTAGATGAGCCTTTACGCATTGTTACATTTTGCATTGCACAATAGTTTGGCAAAGATATTTAGGAATTCCTGCAACATGTTGCACCTGGAAGTGCTACAACTTCCTGCCACTGGTGCTAGTCAAGCTCATAAATAATCAAACTTTCATGTAAATAATGTAATGTGAAACTGACGACAGTGTAATGGATAATAAGAGTTTTTTTTTTTTTCTTGAACCACTAGAATATTTTGATGTTTGCTCTTACAGACTGGCTGTTAGCTCATCTGTCCAGTTGGTTGTAACCTTTTGACTGTTCAAGGAGCTATCTACAAGTAAATGATTAGTTATTTTAATCTTTACATATAAACCCACTTCAAAATGACAAACCTATTTCTTAAAAACATGCAGAAATGTAATTTGCTTATTTACTGAATCTCTCTCAGGACAATACCTGTATGTGCTTATAAAATCATTTTAGCTGTATTAAGTAGATTTTTAGCTATTTATCTAATCTTCTGAATCAGCTGTTGAAGGAACTTATGTAATGTTTTTATTTATAAGATAGTTTAAATGTTTTTCTTTCTGCCCACTATAAAATATTGTTGAATTTCTGAACAGTTATTCAATCATTTTATAATTGTTGGTTAATCCTTAGAGTTAAAAACGTCCACTGAAGTTCATCTAAGGAGCTTTTTTAATACAAACTGAACAGTCTGGAGCTTCAAGCTGTAAACTGCAGTGTGTCGTTGCATTTATGTAAACTGAACTCACATGCAAATCACTCTCCTTTTCCTCCCTCTTTAAAGTTACAAGTTTTGTACTGTGTTTCTGTTTGAATTGAGAAAGCTCCTAAGGTGCAAAATGACACTTCTTCAAAAAAAAAAAAAAAAAAAACCAAGAAAGTAAATTAATTGGAAAATTGTTTATATTTGCTTCAAATACTGAATGATTTCATGATTTCATGATTTCATACAGATTTAAAAGTTTATTTTGACTCTATGAACATCACGACTGCTGCACGTTTTCCTCTCTGAAGAGAAATAATAATGATAATAACTAGAGAAACTGCATTTCCTGGGAAAATGCAGTGTGAATGCTGATTGCTGAAGACATTGCTGAAAAACAGCTGAATTAGCTAAAAACATGCTGAAATGTAGCTGTGGTGGAAGAACAAGCTTAATTTAGTAGACGAAAGCAGAAAAAGCACATATTTGTGAACTAGGTGCAGAAATGAACAGAAAATTTGAGAAATTATGTCAAATAGCTGAAATTAGAAAAAATAATAATAATAAATAGCTGGAAAGTAGATGAAAGGCAGAAAGAAGCTAAAACTACTGAAGTGGACGGAGCGGAAAAGATCTCCAAAAAATGTGAAATTAGATGAAAAAGCTAAGTTTAGCAGAAAAACAGCTAAAAAGTAGTTGAAATATCAGAAAAAGATGTAGCTAGCAGAAATAAACTGAAAGGAACAGAGCAAGCTGAAATGAGCAGAAAGGATTTCACTAGGCTAAAAGTAGCCAAAATCATCGCACACAAAAAAGAATTTATCTGAAAACAGCTGAAATTTACTAAAAAATACTAAAAAGGCAGCTGAAAAGGTAGAACAAGTTTCAATTAGCAGAAGAAAGCAGAAAGAACACATTTGCCCATCTAGGCTGAAATGAGCAGAGATGAGCACAAAGAAGTGGGAATTAGCAGCAAAAAAGCTGAAAAGTAGCTAAGAAGGCTGAAAGAAGCTTAAAACACCAGAAGCAAGTGCAGAGAGCACATTTTTTTAGTCTGCTCTGAAAAAGTTTAAATGTGTGCAAAAAATGTGGAATTAGCGGAAAAAGGTGAAATTAGCAAAAATGCAGCTAAATAGTAGCTGAAAAGCAGAAAAAGCTGAAAGGAACATAACAAGCTGAAATTAGCAGAAAAAGTTAGAAGAAGCACAAAAATGTTGTAGTTAGCAGAAAAAAATCTGAAAGGAGCACAAAATAGCTGAGAAAACAGCTGAAAGTAGCTGAAAAAGGTTTAAATTTGCACAAAGAAGCTGAAAGAAGCTGAACCAGAACAAAATGTGAAAGGAGCAGTAAAAGGCTGTAAACAGAGCTAAATATTTGAAGGAGGTAAAATGAGGTCAGTTCATTTTCTATGAGGGGAAAAAAATGGCAGAAAAGGCTAAATATTTCAAAAAGCTAAAGTTGCACCAATACCAAAAGTCTAGCACCTTCTCCTGACATAGCCGTACATTTTGATATATGATTTGTTGAAATAGCACAAAAAATTGGAAAGAGAAAAATAAGAAAAATGGATCACAACATGTGAATGCTTCAAAAACATTCACACTATAAAAATGTTATATTTCATCAGGAAATCTTATCTTTTAAACAATTGCATGATTCAAAATTCATTCTTATCTTAAATTTGTTTACCTGCCACCCCATTTGGTACTTAGCCATCAATTCATAGCATTGCAATTAAAAAGTCTAACCTCAGAAAGATTCTGGTAGAGTCTTATACAATAAAATATGAACTATCCCATTTTCTTATCTACAGAGAAATATTCCTAATTCCCCACACAGTAAAAATGCATCCTTGCACTTTTTATCTGGGCTAAACTGCTGAGTATCTTTGCCAATCACAGCTGTGCGAGCAGATTGCCAACCAGACAGGCTGCAGTGTGAGACAGCCAGATCCAGCCTTGTCTCTGCCTAGCACAGAGAGGACCTCTGTTCCTCGCAGACGCTTGCTCGCCCGTCCTCGCCCAGCCTCAGCTGTCCTGGACCTGCGGAGGCCCGTTCCAGATCAAGAGCTCTACACGCATTACAGCGAGGTCGGTTCTCTGCCGCGGCTGAGGCGCAGGCCGGCGGCCACCATCATGCTGCACTCTTCGGGGCAGAGACGGATGGCTGCACGCTCCAGGCCTTGCTCCGTCATAGAGAGCAGTGTTACTAGAGAGACGCAGTCCACGGAGCTTCACCACAGAGTAAGAATAAAAGATAACACAAGCTTCCACACTAAAAAAAACACAAACTATAAACGGTACTCCTGAAAGTACGTTTCCTCTCTCTGTAAAAAAGACGAAAGAAGGATGGCGAACTCTCATAGTAGCCACCACCAACTCGGTGATAAAAATAGGGCAAGGCCATAATGAATCAAATGCACTCCAGAAGGGCAGTTCAGTCCAAACCCAGTATTTATATGGCGTTTACTGTGAGCTGCAACATTGCCTGCATGCTTTGCCTCATTTACAGAGGCCTGCATTTCTGAATGCTACTTTCCCCTCAGTTACTTTCCCTCTTGTTCCCCAGCCTCCATCTCACTCGTTCCTTTCTTTCTCCTTCGCCCTTCCTCGCTCCCAGTCCTTCTCTGTGGCCAATTTTCTGCCTCATCGCTCCCATAAGCTTTACCTCTCATTGCCCTAACTCAGAGTCACTTCATTTTAACCTGAGAGAATGCCTGGTTGGCATGATGTATAGTCTCTCTTGATTTGCTGCGAAGCACGCTCACCAACCAGCACACCAGAATAGAGTTGCTGGACGGGAAATGCTTAAATTCACTGCAAAGAAAGAACGGGACATGGCAGTAAGGAAGACTTCTTTAAGGTGAAGGGCAGGAGAAAGTGTGTGTGTGTGTTCAACCTTGTGCGAGTTGCAGTGTTTGGAAAATAGGAGATGTCCTAACTATTCAGCACCCCTCCAGGCCTTGTCTCGCCCTCCGGGAGTGTCACCACTAGAGCCCCCTGCCAGGGCATCTCTGCAGCGGTGTCGCTCCCTGACACTTCCCCCCAACACCCTCACCGCCTTGGCACTGCTCCTGCCTCAGTCAGGTATTAATGAATTTGTCTATTTGCATGGATAAAATCACAAGCTGGTGTATATATATATATATTATAATTATTTAATCTGCTTCTTGTTCATGTCCATCCAGTAAGCATGGGTCAGTCATCGTCGGTGAGACTGCGGTCTGGTAGCTGCAGAAGAAGGAGGTTGCTAAGACCCGGGTCAGAACCACTCCAAGTCAACATAGTGAGTCAGACACACCCTTTAAACCAACACACTTATAAATACAGCTTTATGTGCTCTATTAATGTGCCTCACTGTTTAATGATATTAAGTTCTGACACGTTAGAATACTAAAACGGCATTAGTGTGTTTTTATTTGATTTTTTTTTTTATCATATAATGAAGGAACTGACCCATGAAGGGGCTCATGTGGAACAGTGTCATGCAACACTCTTGGGCTATTACTCATTCTGAGCTAGGCACAAAAAAGAATCTCGCACTGACACGAAGACAAGCTGACTGAGGAGTGACGTTGAACTATTTATTTTTAATTGTTCCCAGTGTGCGCTGTGTGTCGCTTACAAGATTGTGTCTTTGTCGGCTGTGTCGAACTAGCTGCAGTGTCTTGGAATAATACTATGCAGGAAGTAAAACCAGGCATTTCAGAGCCGATGCTTTGATGCACAACTGGCCTCTAGGGGGAGGAGGGGGTGGGGACTCCAGTGGAAGCAGATGCAAAGTTTTATATACATTTGTTTTCTACTCTGCTTTTTTATGTACCAACTTTATTTTCATGCACAGTCTAATCCATGTTTGTATACTTTTCATATATAAATTTAAACTAAATATTATGATGTTTTCAAGTGGTACAAAAGGAGCATTTATAATGCTTTGTGTTTCGTCAGATGTTAAATATTACAATACTGTAGTTCCTCGCCACTTGACGGTTCATTTTTCGCGGTCTCGCTCTATCGCATTTTTTCAAAATGAGATTGGACATGACACACATTTGGCTGATTGATGGATGAGCCACACTAGTGGCATGGAATATTTATTTAAAATAAATTATTTTTATTTATTTTGCACCTGCTGCACCTGTGTGCAGCCCATACTGCAGGAGAAGCTTCCTCCTGCAGCTGTGGGCTGTTTTAAACTGTGAGTTTAGAAACATTGTTTAGAATCTAAAAAAGCTAAGTCTGGTCCTCTGGACATTCAAAAAACAAAACAAAACAAAGCAAAAAAATTGTAGAAAC
>JARVLU010000952.1:28287276-28298718 GCA_031762415.1 Simpsonichthys santanae | reverse complement strand
ATAGTTCAATGATACAAGATATTTATGTTGTGCCACTTTCTGCAAAGTTCATAAATCATGTCACAGACGCTTTAAGACAGCGACAAGGCCAAACAAAGTGCTGTACAAACAAACAAACAACAGGCAACACATAGGCAACATACAAAATGAAGTAAAAAATAAATAAATACAGAATATAGACATAAAATCATTGCAGATAATAAATATAATGTCCAAACACAGGTCATCTGGTGTTGCAAGCCACGGAATAGTAGTAGGTCTTCAAACGGGATTTGAAAACCGAGAGGGAGGGGCTTGAGAACCATTGCTATAAACAACTAAATAAAGGCTCAGAGTGGATAAATAAAAAATATGCTTTGCCTCTGTTCTCTCAGTTTTAACCATATAATGTAGGAATTGTGTGATTTATGGGTTTAGACATGACTTTTTAACACTGGGGGGGACACCTTGAAACAAGTAACCATGCCTGGTTCTAGGTGCGGGGTCTCCTGTTTGTCGGCTCCAGACTTTGACTGAATAGCATCTTCATCATCCTCTTGTTTCATCTCAATTCAGCTGTCATCACATGACCGAAGTGTGTCATATGTCAGGTTCAGAATGCAGGAATGTGACCGGACGCCTCATGTTGTGTGTCTTTGTGCGTCCTACGACAGCATGCCTTGGTGTTGTGTCGTTGGCTCTGGTTCAGAGAAAATACTCACATGTATTATTTTGTTATCTCCCTTTTTTTTGTCTCTTCTGCTTTGTGCTATGTCCCCCACCCTCCCTTTCCCTTCCCCGCTCTTTTTGTTTGCGTCGGCCTTCCTAGGTGTAAACAGGTGCACGCCCCCCTCATACCCGCCCCCGCAGGACCCCCTCAGCGCGGGGCAGTATGAAGTAACGGAGGACATGGCACAAGGAGAAGTTTTTGAATTCAGCCAATCCAAAAGAGGCCAGGCACCTTTCTGGCAGAATTTTAGTAGATTAGCTCCTTTTAAGAAATAGAGACACAAAGACACTTCTGAAGGACCAGCTATTTTTCTTAGAAGCACTAAACACTGGATGATATCGTCCCACGATGAAGAAACTACAAAAACCACACACACGAGACTCTGAAGTTAATAAGGACCAATGTTGTTACATCGTTTGAGCGGAAACACCAAGAGGACTAAAGACTTGGATTCAAAGAACAAACTTTACAATTCCTATTTGTTAGTAACGTTCTTAGTTATCACGCTGCTCCTGCTGACTCATGAACTCTTTCCCTTGGATTCTGCACATTCATCTGAATGTTCTGGAGTTATATATAAATACTGTATATATTGAGATTGTCACATGCTTTTATTTTTAATTCATCATTTTGGACAAAAGGAAAGGGGAAAAAAAAAAGAAATTGTGTCCAGAAGCTGAGATGTGCTGCTATTTGAGATTGTTCTGAATGTGAGAGCGACTGATGACGACCTCAGCTGAGGGGTGTGTTGTGTTCAGGAACGTCTGGGCTCCAAAAGATAAATCATCCCCATCACTGATCACCCACAGATCAGGCCATCTCTGCTGATGGATCTCCACCTCACTGCCATGCTCATTTTTTCCCTCCCACAGTGTGCACAGTATTCCCACTCTCTTTCTATCTCTTTCTTTTCTTTTTGAGTTGATGTTCAGCTGTGTTGCCAGATAGAGTCGAGGTTTTCCAGCCTAAAAATCTGTTAAATCCACCAGATCACACAAAAACCTGCCCAGTCAGTATATCATTACAGTAGATTTACTGTTTGAACATGAACGCACATCAAGCCAAGATAATTTAACAATATGTGGCAAAACGCAACAATCCGACAGAAATCTTCCCAGACTTCCCAGCAAAGTCAAAATAAAAACCGCCCGATCTGGCAACACTGGTGTCAAATCTTCTTCCTCTTCATCCCTCTTGTCCTCTCTATCTCTCGATCCACCCGCTCAGCTTCTGCGGCTCTCAGAGGAGGATTTCCATTCACTTGGAGACGGGTCAGGGAACAAATCAATAGGATATTTACATCCATTCACCAACGTCTCGTGACAGGGTATTTACATCCCGCTGATGTTCAGTGCGCTTCATCCGGAGAGCTGAAACATCTGGTAGCAGGAGATATGCTGGTTCTGCTCCACGTGTTTTTGTGTCACCAGAATCCTCCCCCTCTCCTCTCGTAGCACTGTGCTGGCAGCTCGCCGGGTGTGTGGACAGAGCACAGCCTACCTCCAGGAGTGAGCAGTAAAAGTCAAGGTGATGCATCAGCCAAGGTCTTAAAAAAAAAACACTTTTTCACGCCTGCTCAAAAAAATGTAGACTCGATGATTTTGTAGTGTTCTCACTGTAAAAAATACACCAAGGCTGACATCTTTGGCTCTCATCTGAGACGTGTGTTAGTGAGGACTCCAGCCAACAATGAGATTTTTTTTTTTTTAAGCTTAAAAAGGTGAATCTGATCTGCAGCTCTGCAGAATCCCTTCTAATCTTGGCTCACCGCCCCGTCACGTTGTTTTCCACATCTGATCCATGTTCTGGCAGTTAGCTCCAGTTAGATGATTCACGTATGGACTGCGGCCTGATTAGAGCGATTTGTTTAATCGCCGATGTCGCGGAGGCCGCTAGGCGAGAGATCCTGCCTTCTGCTGAAGCGCTGGATACGAGAGGACGCGAGGGACTGAGGAGACACTCTCCACACTCATCATGAAGGTGGTTTTCTACTCTTGGAATGTAAGTGAAACATCTGCCCATGCTACGTAATCTTATTTTTGACCTCAGAAGTACAGTTTGTGTTGAGTTATGCCACCTGATGGACAGCGCATAAACTTGTGCAATGTGATATGTCATTATATATCTTCACTAGTCACCACAAGGTGATATAAAAGAGTTAAATATTGTTCTTTGTCATTTATTTGCCTTCGTGAAGGCTTTATAACCTATTGGAGATGAAAGAAGACCTTAGAGTTGCTTTTTCTGTTGTGTAATTTATGTTTTGTTTCAGTAAAGGAAGCTGAGAAATGGGTGAGTTGGCTGCTGGTGTCTGCAGAGATGGCTCCCAGTGAGATAGTTTTGGAAGATAATTCTCTTTTGCCTGGCAAAGCAAAGAGATATGGTTCCCAGGCCATGATATCCTCAGGTCCCATGCTAGACCCCCACCCCTACCCCCTCTCTCTCAATCACTCCTTATTCAACATATAGACACAAGCATGCAGGCAAACACACCGAGCCGTACAATCATGCCCAGTTGCTGGCCCGTTTTGCTGCGGAGAAGAGAGATGCTATCTAACAGTGCCTTCCAGCATTCCACTAGTGATTATATTTTCACTTTCACTGGCAGATTTATTAGTCGTGTATTTTCCCTTCAGTGCATTTCTTCCTTTCTCTCTTTCTCTCTCGCTGTCGTTCTCACGGGGAATCCCTCGTTCCCCGGCGTGCGACTTCCACTCGGACAGAAACTCCGAGGTCAGGCTGTTGTGTTCTCCCTCCACATGAGAAGAACCTGTGCTCCCTAACTGAAACACTTTCAAAGCTAGGCCTGTCACGATAAACAGTAAATCAGTTAATCGCACGACATGTGAAAATTATCGACCTCGTTTTAATTTATCGGCTTTATCGTTTCTTTGTGTCTCTCTTTCTGCTGAAGACACTGGATGACAAAAGCCTGGTGCTCTTCACTGACCCCCTCCATTTCTCTTTATAATTCGTTTTAACCATCTAAAATCACATTTTTGGTCGTTAAAAGAAGCTAAGCTACGAGCTAAGCTACGAGCTAAGCTAACAGGCCGACCTCTGCCTCTTAGAAGCTCCAAAATTCACGGTTAAAACCCGTGCCTTTGTGTAAAAAGTTGTTTTTGCTGCAAAAAGAAGCTGAAAACTTGTTTACTGATTTTTTTTTTAAAATTATTATTAAAAGCGTTGTGTGAAAAATGCTATGCTAAATAGCTCAAACCACACCGAGCATCTGCCATATCACCATGTCAGCCCATGTCTCATCAAGGGGCCTCCCTCCCATTTTTCTTAAAGAGACACTGCTCGCTCCCTCACTATCCATCCTTTGGTTCAAACAGTCTTTACTGCCATCCGGCGGTCAAAAAAGGCATTACACCCAAAACAAATTAACCAACATGTCTTCTTAAATTTGACAATAATTACTAATTATTGTCAAATTTCAAACAATATTATCATTTATCGCAATCATTTCTGAGACAATTAATCGCCCAGCAAAATCTGTTTTTGTGACAGGCCTATTCAAATCATCTTCTTGTTTCCACCAACACCCGCATAACATAATTAAACTGCACAAGAAGTTGTTCCTTTTCATTTCAAAAAGCGTAAAAGCTGCATTTATTATCTATGTCACTTGTTGAAAGTAGTTTTAATTTAAATATATAGCAGAAGACAGATTTGCATTACTTACGTTAGGTTTTACGCTTATTAATAGTGAGTGACCAATCAAAAGTAATTTATTTTAGCTTTATCAGCCACAGACTGTAAATACTGTACAAAGAACAGATCATATATTTGGATATTGGTATTTTGCGTTGGAGACGAATGTTGTTCCAGTACTAGCGTGCGGTAGACATCAGTACCAGGTAAATGCATGCTTGTGGCATCTAATATTTTGCATGAGACTTAAGACAACTCTTACCAGATCGTTTGGTTTATTTTTCACCCCCTACAATGTGGAACCATTCATTTGTTAACCCATGCCATCTCACTGAAGGGAGTTGTTTTCTCTGTCCACCTGTATCCTGCTCACTGTGTGTTTTTATTTTATTGTTTATCACGTCGCTGACTCGAAAGATGAACATCTGATGAATGAAACGCTTTTGTTCTCTGCGCCCAAAACAGCTGGGTATACTGTAAGCTGTAACATAAATGAAACACTTTGCTTCTTACCCACCTTTTTTTTTTTTTTTTTTTTTAATTTGCTTTACACTGTTGTTGCTGCAGACTGCTGGTTGATTTTTAGAGTGCCATCATAAGCGGAAGCAAAACGGGTATAATTTTTTTTACGACGAACAACACTGAACCAAATAGGAGTTAGTTAGCTGTGATCTGAGGGTGTTTGTGTATAAATTTGTAGTCATACGCAGCAGAGCTGAAAACATTAGAAACCTCTCTAGATGAACTAAAAGTAAACATAATCCACGCAGAACTTCATAGAAATTCACATCATGCACCTGTTTAACTAAGTACAGTGACTTGACTTTAAGAATTTACTATTTATTGACTGCAGTATTAATTTGGTGCATTTGGGCCAAAGTGTTTAAATAATGTGTATATTGGGTCTTTCTTATGTAATTATCAATCTTTTTTTTTTTTATTAGCCAAGAGGTCTTTTTCTTTCTTTTTTTTTTTTTTTTGTTCTTTTATTTTTATTTTTATGTAATATTTTTTAATTTTTTTTTTTTTTTTTTTTTTTTTTTTTTTTTTTTTTTTGTTGGTATTTTCGTGTCATAAAAGCAAGACAACCAAGTTAGCAGACTCATTTAGGGATGCTCAGATTTATATTCTTCCCTTTAGCTCCATTCATTTAAAGTCATGGGAAAAAAAAGTCCTCCTTTTCTGTTTTTGAAGGTTTTATGTATGAAGTTATAATGAAACTGATCTGGTTTTTAGCAGGTTCTAAAATTACCGGGGGGTGAGGGCAGTGAAATGCTGCTGATTTGACGTTTGCTCTAGGAGTTGAGGAGCGAGATGCAGGTAATGAGAAACTTGGCTTGCCATAGTCGAGTGCCCTCTAACGGTGGAAAATGGTAGTGTTCAATATTTTCCATGTCAGAATGAATGAAATTGTCAGATCTCAATTGGGTTATAAATATGGGAAAAACATATTAGTCACTTTGGTGTACAAGTCACAGGACTTGCAAATTTATGTAAAAAGGTGTGACTTATACAGCAAAAAATATGGTATTCAAATTGAACCTTGTGTACAAAAACACAACAGATTGGATCATGATATTTTTTAACATAAAGAAAAATTATTTGGATCCTTTGTGGGACAGACCTTTACAAGAGATCCTTCCTGCCTGCAGCCAACAGTATCAATAACATCTCTTAATGAAATGAGGATAATGAGTTACAACAACATTTAATTTCCCTTTGGAATTAGTAAAATATTTTTGAATTGAATTGAATTGAAATGGAAAAGCTTGTTTCTTCCACTGGATTTAGTGGGAAAGTAGCAGCCAGGTGCCAACCAAAGCATCATGGTTGTGAGCACCTTTTGGTCAGTGCTGCTCTGGAGCTTACATGTGTGTTCTCACACTGCCATGGAGGAAACACATCACTCAGTGAAGCCATTTTTGCTGTCTATAAATCTGACCAGGGTTAAAGGTCATTTACAGATTATTTAAGGGGTATCGTTCTACTGACAGAAGAATTATTTACAAATGGAAAACGTTTAAGCCTATCTTCTCAGGTGTTCCAGCAAATTCACCCTAAGGTCAGACTGTACAGTATTTAAAGAAACTTTAAAAAGAAACTCAAGAGCATTAGCTCAGATGCTCTGTTAGCAGGTGAAAGGTTAAAGTTCATGAGTAGATCATTAGAAAAAGGACTGAATGCTTATGGCGGAAGAGTTGCCAGCCTCTTCTCTCTAATAGAACATGGCAGCATCTCTGAACGTGCACAACTGCATCTGAACAAATCAAAAGACTTGTAGAGCGAGATCCTTTGGACAGATGAGACCAAAGTAGAGCTGTTTACTCATAATGCACAGCGCCATGTTTAGAGAAAAACAAATGCCTCATGTGAGCTGTGAGGCACGGGGGTGGAGGTGAGATGATTTGGGTTTGTTTTGCAGCCACAGGGTCTGGACACCTTGAGGTCATTGAGTCGACTGTGAACTCTGTAAACCAAAGTATCCTGGACTCTGTCCAACAGGTGAAACTGGGTCATGATGCAACAAGATCCCAAACACAGCAGCAAATCTACAACTGATGGTGTTCCTGTGTATTTAAGGTCAAAGGTTAGTTAATTGTAAAACTTGGTAAAGATCAGATCACTTTTTTATACATCTTGATTTGTAAAACCCTCAAACTGAAAGAGGACAGACTTTCTTTTCATTCTTTGTTAGCTGAAGCTGCTTCAGAACAGTCATGGTACAGGTCTTCAGCGAGCCATATGTTCATGTGGTGTTCAAAGACATCAAGAAGACTGGCTTCCCAGCATTTTGGAACCTGTTCATTGTATATTATCATCTAGTTTGAGGTCTGCATTTTTCTGTCACACAAATGTTTATTCACTGTATCCTTTAACACCATATGCAAACATATATATATATATTTTTTTTTTCTTTCCTGCTGGCCTTTTTATTTGTTGTAGAAATGGAAAAACCTGAAAAATAATGCCTATTCAATCCAGAAACTGTGAATGGGAGAGTGGAGATGTCAACTGTATGTACATTCTATGTTTTGATGTATTCAAAAGCACTGGGAATATGTTGTACTTTCGCTGTAAAGAAAACAAAAAAAAAAAAGAGAGAGAAATAAATCCATATCTGATATAGCTGTACTTTTTGTTGAAAAATAAAACCTCTGCAGAACGCCTTGTCGAGAGCATTGTGCTGAGTTTCCTGCTGTGTGACATCATCTCCTGTTTGCTGCGGCCATTCCCAGCAGCTGACACATTAACTCCGGGATATTTTACAAAGGATGGAGAGATGAAAGGGCGGCGAGGAGAACAGCATCACATCACAAAATAAATCAATAACTCTCCCGCTCACAGATTGCAGCTTGCACAGAACTGCTGCCATGAATAAGTAATGAGAGTTACGCAAACATCTCTCCCACTTGGCCATGCTGAAGTGCAGGCGGCTCACTCCGCTTCCTGATGTTTTGAAGCCCAAAGATGCAAGATTGTTTTCCTTTTTCCTTGCTCTCGTCTCTTTTTTTGGCGAGATCTGAGATGTCCCGGTGTGATGCACACAGCCTGTGTGTGCATGTGTTTCTTCAGTTGTGTCTAAATGAAGTGGGAGGAAATCTGATTGTGTCAAGTCACCTGTGAAAAGGAAGAGAGCTGAAGCTGATGAGGGAATAAACAAGAAGAAATGGCTCAACAGATGATGAGCGCTGTGAAATGGCACTGTGTGGTTACTGTGGTCTCTAGTGGCTGGTCTGGATGTAACAGGTTCAACATCCTGGTTGGTAAAACAAACTCCATTAAGCTGCAGCTGTCAATGTAAACTCATTATCTTGGGTTTCTCTGCTTGTTGGAAATATAAAAGTCCAAAGTGGTCACTGGTCACAGGATTTCAACATGTCCCAAGCTCAGAGGTGCGATGCTTTAAATAGTTCTTCAGGCTCAGAGGGATGCTCAGATTGTCTATAGCAGGGTCCTTATTGGCAGAAGGGAGGCCTCTTCGGATTTCCAGTCGAGCTTGTGACATCAGAGTTCTGGGGCAAACTGAAAAGTACAAGAAGTGACAGAATGAGACGATTTAAAGCCTTGATTTTTTTAAGGAATGCAT
This sequence comes from Simpsonichthys santanae, assembly GCA_031762415.1. Classification (NCBI taxonomy): domain Eukaryota; kingdom Metazoa; phylum Chordata; class Actinopteri; order Cyprinodontiformes; family Rivulidae; genus Simpsonichthys; species Simpsonichthys santanae. Next base: position 28,290,265 of record JARVLU010000952.1, on the reverse strand, counting down.
GTTGTTATCACCGTTCACGCCAGAGTTTGACACTAAGAACATGTAACGATGAGAAGGGACGGCAGTTTGGGTCAAATCTTGTAAATGAATTACTCGTGATCTCGCGCCTCGTGACTCTTACATGATCTGTTGGTGCTTAAAGTATGTGTCGAGGCCCATCACGTTTATTCAGTGTCCAAAGACCTACAGCCAATTCTGAGACTAATAACATCAGCTGTGGTGGACATTCTCCAAATGATTATCCATCCTATTATCTTTACCAGTTTCTTCCTTTCCGGGTCACTGGTGCCCATGTCCAGCAGTCACTGGGAGAGGCAGGGTGCACCCTGGACAGGTCACGAGTCTATCACAACCCCATCCAAGTTATTGGAACAGTTTCAACAAATCTTTTGTGATCAGCATGAGTTGACAATAAGACGCAGCTGCTTTTGCTGAATATCTGCACAGCTGTCTAAAAAAGTTAAGTCAGGTCCTCTGGATGGATTCATGTTGAGACGTTTCATCTTTTATCCAAAAGACTTCTTCAGTCTGAAGAGCTGCAAAACAAGTGTCCTCGTCAGTGCCACGCCCACTATCCTCTGCTTCAGCTTCCTGCGTGGTAGCTGATGCAGATGAACCTCCTTGTCCTTTGTATATTTTTCTCTTTCATTATTTTTAAAAACCCCTATTTTGTGAAATGTAGTTACGAGTTGTTATTTGTATCTTGCTACATTGTTCTGTTTTGTGTTGTTAATAAAGTTCTAGAAAAACCTGATGGGCTGCGTATATCTGCAGGTAAGGGTCGTTTACCTTCAGGACAAAATGAGGTCGACGACTGGTCAGTTGCTGACACACCTGCTCGATTGATGATCCGACTCATGCAACGACAAAAACCGCTGCCGCCACCCGCCGGCTCTGCGTGGAGGCGGGGCGGCCCAGGAGCAGCGGTAACGATGTTCTGAGTTTTAATGTTGTTAATAAAATGTTCTTTAAAAAAAAAAAAAAACGGAGCACCGGCCCTGCAGCCCACATCAGAGCGGCCCACCAGGAAATATCCAGCAGCTTCGGATGTTGTCAGTCCATTAAATGAACGTTATTAGTTGTTATTATCACCATTCGTATCAGCCAGACTGTACCTCCTAACAGGTGCAGTTACGTTATTATCGTGATTTTCGCTGTTAACAGGCAGAGTGTGACGTGTGCAAACCAGGAAATGTGGTTTTTTTTTCGGCTGACGTCACCCGTTTCCTAAACGTAACGTTACACCTGACCGAGACGCCCAAACCTAAACTTAACCACGTTGCCCTTGTGTCTAAACCTAACCAAGACCTGAAGCCTAACACGACACCTTTACTCTAAACCTAACCATGCGAAGCTATGTCCCGCTAAGCTAACAACGTAAGTTTGAACATACTAGGAGGTAGAGGAGGGGCATTTCGACCGATAGTTATGGGGCTGATAATAAGTAATAACGCCCATTGAATGGTTGATAACATTCGAAGCGGGTGCAATATCCCGATCCCATGGTCAAATACGCAAAGCCGTATGGCAACACAGGTGATGCTACGCATTCCTGATTTTTGTTGCACATACATACCAGTTATGTGCACCCCTGAACTTGCAACAAAAGAGGGTGACACGTGGTCACCAGCCAACTGGGTGATCCACTCTGAGAAGGTGCTATTTATATGACTGAGTTTGTTGCAGCTCCTCAGATTGAAGAAGTCCTTTGGATTAAAGATGAAACATCTCTACAAGAAGAATCCATCCAGAGGACCTGACTTAACTTGTTAATGTTTTTTTCTACCTGGATTATCGAGCAGGCATCAGGACATCTGCACAGCTGTTTTCAATCCAACCCATCAGGGAGTTCATGTGACATGTTGCTAACACAACTGATGACTAAACACAGAGACGTGGGCAAAATCTATTTCTTTCTGTGGTCAGTAAAAAGGAGGTGTTTCACCAAGATTCATACTGAGAGTGCTCATTCCCACCTCTGGCCTTGAGTAGCAGCAGCAGAGCTTCATTTTGCTTTGTCGTTTTATCGATGATGAGTGTAGGTAAGCACACATCTGCCCCAAAGTCTATGAGAAGCTGAATGTACTCGACTCCGCAGCCGTAACGGAGACACACCTCCAGGACTGTCTTCGGCTGCTTGATCCGGGCCAGCATCTTCTCATCTGTGCAGTTATAGTTGGGGTTGGCCCCATGGAAAAGAAGCAGCTTAAAGCAGTCCAGGTGGCCGTAAACGGCCGAGATGTAGAGCGGGCCCCTGCAGGTCGTGGCGTTGGAGGCCCATTCGGGGACTTTGGGTCTGACGTCCACCTCGGCTCCAAAGCGCAGCAGCTCTCGAAGCACCTCCACGTCACCCTCTCGGGCAGCCGTCAGCACTGGGGAGCAGTTGTTGTACGGGCTGCCGTTGGGGTCGGCTCCAGCTTTCAGCAGGGCTGCCACGCAGTCCAGATGTTTCCCGCTGACTGCTGTGAACAGAGGCGTCTGGGCCTTCACGTCTAAAATGTCTACCTGGATCCAGAGAGGAGCAACATCAAAAACAGTTAACACTACGTCACTGTGGTCAGGATGACAAGATGGCACTCAGCAAAATGTGACACTTCAAAATACATTTAAAAATGAGCAAGAAGTGTGGAAATAGAATAAAACAGTACTTAAACTTCTTGTTCCTTGATTTTATTTTAACTTCTTTGTTTTTTTTTTTTTTTCTTGAAATATAGGAATGTTTTCATGTTTTGTATTGAGTCAAACTTTAGTCAGTTGTTAGTTGTGCAACTGTGTTTTGTGCAGTCTTTTTACACATCCAGGCCACCATGTGTTGTCTCTTTTCATTGCATATATAATATATTCAACATCTAAAAAAGTTAAGTCTGGTCCTCTGGACATTCAAAAAACAAAACAAAAACTTTAGAAATGTTTAGCAATAACAGCATTGTAGGAGGGGGACAGCTGAACCCGGAGGCCTCCACCTCTGTTTAATGATGGACGGTTTCTT
>JARVLU010000952.1:28276808-28287176 GCA_031762415.1 Simpsonichthys santanae | reverse complement strand
ATCCACTGTGAGAGGGTGTTATTTATAAGACTGAGCTGAATACAGCATCTCAGACTGAGGAAGTCTTTCGGACGAAAGACAAAAGTTTCCACTTTTTTGTTTTGTTTTTTTGAATGTCCAGAGGACCAGACTTAGCTTTTTAGATTTTCTACCTGGATTATTGAGCATGCATCAGGGAATACTGTATATTCCTGAATTTTATACCCAAAGATATGATTTGTTTGTTTTTTTAATTTCCAGAGGACCAGACTTAGCTTTTTTAGATATGATTTGTTACTTTCACTCGTCAAATCCATGATGGAAGTGACAATGGTAAGTACGATTTTAGATTCATCCTTTAGCTTCAGCACTTTATAGTGATCATTTTTGTTTATCATGTAATATTGTGCCTGTCGCAGATGGCTTGTTGAACGCTCTTATTTTGGAGAATTGCAGTGTATTCGTAATCGTACAGACATCAGCTAGTCTGAGCAGAGCCAAGAACAAACTTAGTTGCTGTCATCTTAAAACAATTCCAGTCTCAAATACTTTGAAGCAGTTTATGTGACCACAATTTTATAAGCTTTACGTTGTCATCAACTTCACGTTACAGTTATTCAAGCAGAATTATGCTGCAGCTGCTATATTCGTATTGGCCTCACTACACTAAATGCCCACACATTTTAACATTCATTTGTTCATTTAACTTGATTTTATTAAAGACATATAAGGCCTGTAGAGACAATTAAAAACAAACAAAAAAAAAGTAATTTGGCTGCCTTTGTTGTTTTGTAAGAACATTTTCATAAAACCTGATTCACAATTAACAATTTATACACAATAAATAAAGCTTAGTGCAAACTTTAAAAACCTGCCAATAGGAGATGAACAGTATTTCAGTAGTGAACACAATTAATTTTAGGGTTCCTTTCTGTTTACGTTAATGCTGCTGCAGTTCTCCTCTTGACCTTTAGGTGTCACTACAAACACTGCTAAACAGCAGGATTTTCAGCCAAAAGAAAAGCTGAAATAGAAGGAACGAGTTCTTTATCCAAGAAACATAAGCACACTTTAAGACTTTTGTCTTTTTTTATATTGTGTCTTAATTGTTAAACAGATTTAAATCCATCATTTAAAAAAAACCAACACACTGATGCATCTAAATTTAATCCCAAAGCTGCACTGGTCCACAGCTGTTCTATAGAGTGCATGTGCACATCCGTGAATCAGTACATCTCACTATCACTAGTAAACAAAGTTTGACTGAACTGAGGAAAAACATTGACAATGAAGTTAAGACAGCAGCAACCTCTTGTAGTTTGACCATTAGCTCATCAAACCTGACAGAAATAAACTATTTTTTTAATGCAGTACTTTGAAAAGCTAACTACAATATGTAAGATATTATAAGTTCATAACTTTCCAGCGGTAGCTCAAGTCAAGCAATCTAAATGATCTCTTTAGTGTAATACACTGTGCTCCTGCTGACTGCTCTGTGACCAAAACCTGCTGATTCACCATTGACTCAGAATAATTTGTCCATTTTTAAAATCAGTGCATAGTCATTTAGTACATATGAATGTTTGCTTTATGTGAAAATGTTCATTTCTGCAGCTTTGCTGCACAATTTGGACATTTAGAAACAGTTGTTGATTTCTTTTTGACACTGCTTTGCTAATAAATTAATTAAGATGACAGAAATAGTGTAGAAAAAGAGTATTTGACACGAGCTGAGACAGATGATTATCACAGGTTGTTAAACAAGACGGTGTGTCCACCACTGATCTCACCTCTGCACCATGCTCCAACAGCAGGTCCAGGCACCTTAGGTGTCCGAGAGCAGCTGCGGTGCGCAGCGGGGTCACAGGGACCCCCCAACCGCTCCGAGCATTGATGCACCTCCTGTAGTCCTCCTGGGAGAGGAGCTCAGAGAGCAGAGCCACGTCGTCGCAGCTCACAGCATTGTTCAAAGCCCGACACAGCTCGCTGTCCCCGTCCTCGTCCTTAGGTTGGAGCAGCGAGAAGATCTTGGAGATGTCCATCAAACTCATGCTGACAGCTCGTCTCAGGACCATGTTCCAAAAATCAAACCCGCTCCGTCTGCAGTGAGACGGTGGACTCGTGATATTCAGGTTCACTGGTTCAGCTCAGCCAAGTATGAAGGTTTGGACTGGGCATGCTCGGTCACCATTAAACCAAACTGGAATCTACAGGAGCAGGACACCTACCTTAGTGGTGCTTCCAATTCCAAAGAAATCAGAGCTTCAAAACGTTGTCACATGAAGAAGGAAAGACCCACCAGTGAGTGTGTGGAGCTTCTGCTATGAGCTGGGAGAAGTCCAGTATGTGCTCTTTGTGTATGTGTATAGTAAGTGACAGTGAGGGCCAAAACCTCTTTCTTGGGGGGTAGGTGGGGGCTAATTTTAGGTCACACAAGGCCTGTCTCAACTTCCATTCTGGGAGAGTCGAAGCCCAGGTTTATATTTAGAAAGGTGATAGAGCTGTGGGTCTGTGATGGCTGTGACACTAGTGGGTGAGTGTAACTGGGGCTGTGCTCTAAATATCCACACATTTAAAAACATGAAAACATTTTAATCTTCTTCATGTCACCGTTTAACTGGTGACGTGTTGACATAAACAGCAGCATTTCATAAAGACTGTGGGGAAACGCTGCATTTCTGATGTTCTGCTGTGTCTTGTTGCTCCCAAGATTCTCACCGAGGCATCATGTCAGCTGTGTGGTCGTCTGAAGCTTCAGAAATCAGTCAGCTGCGCCCCCCCCCCACCCCCCACTGCCAGCCACCCTCTGTCAGTGTCCTGCGTTCAGACAGCAGAATGAGACGCACTGCATTCTTTCAGCAGACTGTCATATTTCTGCTGAGCTCACTTATCAGAGCACACGACGAGAAGACAATTCATGCGGATGTCCACAATTTTGACTTTCTGTCCCATTTTCCAAGAGCAGTGACTTGGTAAGAGGTGTCAGCAGTTAATTATGATGTGATGATTTATACTGCATTTATTTTATTTGTGCATAACTTTAAGAAAACACCTTCAACTGGAGAAACCTTTTGTGTCCAAATGCAGTTTGATTGCCGAGTGCTTCACATTATGTTCTGTTAACTGAAATGTTTAAGTTAAAAAGAAGAAGTACAGAAGTTGTTAAAGTGTTAGCTACATGAAACAATGCAACTTCCCAAGTCATAGCTAAAAGCTTAGATCAGAAAACTGATAAAAGCTAAAATTAGCCAAAGAGGAGCTAAAAGGTGCACAGGACGACAAAAACAGAGGAACTATGCTGAAGTAGACTGTAGTGAACAATGTTTTAAAGAAATAAAAAAAGTATGGATGTATTTTTTGGGAGAAATAAGTTTAAATAATTCAAAAAGTATCAAATACTAAATCTCATAGCACATTGTTCCTATTAGGATTATTATTATTTTTTTTATTTTATTTTTTTTGCTATATGAAAGGTTAATATAGCCCAAAGAAGGTGGAAGTAGTTTGACTGCACACACATCTACAGAAGATTATAACCAAGAAAGCAAATGTTGAATCAGTACCCACATGATGCTTCCAGTCAACCATGATCTTCTGTTTCTGTCAGTTTCCGACTGACCTCAGCTTTGAAAATTGAAAACAGTCTAAAATACATCAAAATGTGCTGCTCAATCAGAAACAGTGTGCTTTGACTTTTGATGGAATAACTTTGTACCCATAAAGAACACTGTGGGAAAACGTCTTCAGAGACAATTAAAGGATTTAGGGTGAGCCAGAGGTAAAATCCAGGTGGCGCTTGCCCCTCCTGGAACCTGATTGGCCACCCCAGCTGATCGACAAGTCTCTGCACGTGGCATTTAAAGATGTGTGATTAGTTTTTTTGTTGAATAAAATCTCTTTGAAAAAATTGTATACAGGTATATCGTTTGATCCATGCTTTGATGATGACTACATGGATAACATTAGTGTGTGTGGTGGTAGTGGGGGGAAGAGAGACTAAGATACATAGAGAGCATATTGGTTATGAAAACTGTCAAGAAGGTAGTTTCCTTATACATCAAGTTTGAGAACATAACAGTTTTCTTTTTTCTGACTTTTTTGAGGGGTTGGGGTATTCATTAAAAGTGTGTTGTTGTTTTTTTGTTTTGTTGTTTTTTTGGTTGTTGATCTCTCTTTATTTATTTAAATTTCTGTAGCCAACCACATGATCGCAGAAAGGATGCACTGGTGGCAGGAAGTGTGGCGATGGTAAACAAGAACCATTAACATGTTTCTCAGTTTGTGTATGATGATGACACTAACTTTGACATTAAGTTTTTGTAAACTGTTTTTGCTCATACAGACATTATTGGACTTCTTGCAATTCATATGTAAAATATTAATCTTTTTTCTTTTCACTCAGTGTGTGATACAGTGTGATTTTCTCACAAATTCACCCCACACACTCCAACTCGCATTGATTTCTATTGTACGAGCTCAGAATGTTCTCTTCAAAACAAAGTTCCTTTAAGAGACAGCTGTTTTAGGCAGACAACTTAAAGTACAGATGCTTCAGCAACTCACAGATCAGTTTTTTTTTTTCTGTCTGCCTTACGTTTGCTGTTAGGGAATGAGGCACACAGGTGTGTGGTTACCATGGTGACTGATGTTTTTCTTCACACCCTTACAACCTCACTTTTATATTTTTGCATTAAAATCCGGTGCTTACTCGATTAAATTTAATAAAACCATCAAACCCGAGGCCGTGTTTTCATTGCAGACATGTGCTGACTTGTTAAAGCAGCAGAAACACAGGTGTAACTGATTACATTAAACGCTCTAATCAAGGGGTTTGTGGCACGAAGGCATCATTACTGCTCACAGTGGTGCTCTTCCTGCGACGTGTCACAACAGCGCAGACAAGTGTAAAACAACCGCTGGTAGACACTAAATGTGAAAGTTAAATGCAAGGCACGGTTTGCTTTCTTGTGTAAGTATTTAACTCTAAAAGGCCAAGTCCAACAATGCTGTAAAACGTTTGGTTTGTAAAACACTGTTTCTCCTGCCGACCACCAGGTGGCGGTAGAGGCGCGCCGGAGGCAGGAAGTGCAGCGACAGTAAACAAACAGAAAGACTTCTCTCTTACAGCAATATATTAGCTTAATTACATTCCTGGAAGTTCTTTTTTGGGTTGGAACCCAGTTAATGACATTTGTTTTATTATACCATTAATGGCTTGTTGCTAGCGCTACAAAAGCCCATCTTATCGTCGTGGTCTGGTCCCGTTTTTTAATTTAGATTAAATTAATACCAAATGAAGGAGGAAGTTTTTTTTTTTTAAGAACAATTTACAGCGCAGTGAATCAGAAACAAACCTTTTGTCCTTTCAGGAAAGAGCAAGAAAATAACTCAAGCAGGGGAAAAGGAGCGCTGGCGAGAGTAAAACTGAAGAGGCAGCCAAGTCCAGACTGCAGAGACCAGTCCTCAATGTGGGTCAAGGTCTGTGTCCAACCGGTCCCCCTTCAGCTCATTGCAATGCTAAGGCAAACTCAGAGACCCTGGGCTGTTTTTGCCCCTGTATTTTTTTGTGTTAGCAAAATGTTTCATGAGCCAGTGGTCAAATTGTATTGGAACCAGACAGTAATCAGTGAATGTATATCTACAACTGATTGACTGATCCCAACACATATCAAAGTTTTATTTGTCGTTCGCACCGCATGTGGTGAAACGGTGTACAGAGTCCCAGTTACATCCAACACAACTATTAAAATGTAAAGAGAAACAGTATTAAGATCTAATAGATGAAATAAGCACTAATGGTACAAAAACAATACACCGAACAGCAGCACGAACACTGACATGATGACACTTTCAGGAAATGATCATTGAATGTGCAACTCAATAACTTCTGGAGTCAACCACAAAATGGCTACATCTCAGTCAACTGTACAAATACTGAGCTAAGTTTCGGGGCGGTAGTAGCAGAGTCATTCACAACGCATACTTTGAGCATGCCATCTTTAAATGAAGTACATTATTTTTAGGGGTTGACCAATATGACTCTGTCCCTTCTCATCGTAAAATCTTGGATTAAACCTCCGTCACGAAAGGCATCAAGTTATTAAGCATTCTTTAGTTGAATGCTAGGCGTTTTAATCCCAACTGTTTTAGCGTTTATTTTGGTGACAGGCTGCAGAGGTGGAGCTGCCAGGTCCACGTGCCTGCGGGGTGTGTGTGGAGGAACAGGCTTCACTGGCCTTGACAACTTTTATCTGCAGGGAGAAGACACAACTGCAACACCAAAAGCACTGAAGGACAGACAAAACACCAACCTGAGTGAAGCGACTTTAAGGCCAGATCAGTTCTGGTGGCCACATTAATATTTACGACGCTGAATGTTTAGACTAATTGTCTGATTATCCTCTCTGTTTCAGGATTAGTCTTCTTTTGGATGTTGGTGCAGAAAGCTCCCAGATCCTTCCGATGCCCCTCGTTGGATTTGGGGAGGAACTTCTTTGGTGAAAATATGCGGGTCACAGCAACCTGGGGTTGCCTTAGCAACCACTAAGGAACGTGGAGTTACCCTGGCAACAGATGAAATGAGGGGTTACCCTGACAAAAACGCTACAGGAACTCATTTAACAAATCCTCGCTGTCCTTTTTCAGACAGACAGCTGCAGACATGACAGTATACGACAGTATTAATAGAGGGAAAGGTACGTTGATGCGGCACAAACATATTCCCACATCTTTACTTTCAAACACGAGCTAAGCCCGAGCATTCACCCTGCTCGGGCGCTGTTTATGTGCGCACCGCTAAATCACTGTGACGTCTATGTCTAGAATTTATTTGGAGCACATAAAAGACAAACTAACAAGGTCCGTACAAAACATCAATTTATTTTCTTTTGCCTATACTGAAGTTAAATAAAACACTGTTCAAAGCAAATGTGCCCTTTTTCCAGTTTCTGTGGTGACTTTGAGTACTGTAAACTTAAAACATTGTAGTTAACTTAGCTATTGAAACCATTTGACTTTATATTGGCACTAAAATACACAACGGCTGTGGTAGCAGGCATGCACCGCAGAAAACTAAGAGCACAAAAACACATCTAACGCATTAAACAAAGAGGAGCAACGTTACCTTTAGACAAGTTCACTTCTGCATTATTGCATTTACACAGTTCAAGGGCTAGTAAACTACTTTGGGAGTTATACAATTACATATAAACACACTAAAAGAAGCGAAGGAAAACACGGACAACAAAATGACATCACCACATCTATAATCAACTGTTGGCAAGTTCTAAACAATTCCCTAAGACAGTTTACTTAAGTGAAGACTGAGTGGAAAATGTCCCGCAGCATGGAGCTTTGATTTCAGTCATACGCACAACTGATCTGACATCAGTGTTTCGGAGTGGTTGCTGCTGAAGGTGCAAGTAAGGTCTACTCATCTGGCTTCCTCTTGGGTTTCTTTGGGTTGCGTGAGCGGCTTTTGGCCTTGCATAACGGACAGATGGGAGCGTTGCGATGAATCTGCTGGTGGCAGGACAGGCAAGCCTGGAGAGGACAAGTTCAGAGGAAACGTCACGCTGTGTCACTCTTTAACTTTCTTAACGATTCAAGCAATTATTTGTTTATCTGGTCAATAAATGCAGACGTTTCTACATGTGCTTCTGTTTTATCTAACGTAGCAGCTGTCTTGCATTCTCTTTGCTGCTTTGTTGATGAGTGTGCCCTTTGAGCTGTGCATTTCAAAAAGCAACATGTTTGTGTGTGTCTGGTGTCATTTACGTCTGGAAAGGTTAGTAACAGATAATATAACCCCAACAACTAAAAAGTTGGAAAGTTGCGTAAATTGTAAGAACAAAATGCAATGAAATGCAAATCTCATGAAACCTGTATGTTATTCAGAAGAGAATATAATAAACATACTAAATGTTCAAACTAAGAAACTAGTTATTTTGGAGGGAAAAAAATAAGGTCTTTTAGTATTTTATGACAATAACAAAAAACAAAGTTCAAGTTCTCAAAGTTGGGATGAGGCAACAAAAGGCTATAAATGTAAAAAAAAAAAAAAAAACAGCTGGAGAAACATTTTACTTGAGTTAAGATGATTTTTTTTTTTCATTTACCATTTATTTATAAAGTAGTCTCATTGAGCCACGAGAACTCATTTTCAAACAAGACCTGTTTTAGGGAGCAGATGGTGGGGGGGGTTAAGGGCCTTGCTCAGGGGCCCAGGGTGGGGCAAATGAGGGTGGAGGCAGATGTGGATGTTTCACCTTTTTCCACTCACATTTTTGATATTGGTACTGGGGCTTGAACCGGTGATCTTCCAACCACAGGCCCACCGCCTCTAACCTCTGCGCCACCTCTCCCCCCCACAAAATGTCAGCAAGAGGACTGGGTATAAAAATAATTTAAGAGCGACTGAATCTCTTAGAAGATGGGCAGAGGTTCACCAGTCTGCCAAAAACTGCATCTAAAATATTGGAACAATTCCAAAACAATGTTTGTCCATGGAAAATTGAGAAGACTTAGGAAATCTCAATATCTACAATTACCAACATCAAGAACAAGAAATGCACAAAAGCTAAAATTGGATGGCTGTGATTTCTGGGCTCTAAGGCAGCACTGTGCTTAAAACAGGTCTAATTCTGTTGTGGTCATTACTGTACAAACAGGTCTCTCTTGTAAACGAGTCCTCGAGGCTCAATGAGACTAACCTGTATAAATAAAGATTGAATGGGCTCAGGAACACTTCCACAATTCATTCTCTGTAAACATCGTCCACTGTGTCATCCACTAATACTGGCTAACGCTTTATCAAACCACAAAGAAGCCAATATATGAGCTATATTCTAATTCTCTTAGTTAACTGTGAACACCATGTCTTCACAACTAAAGAGGACAGATTTGTTATCGGCACACAAACTCTTATGGTATGGGGGTGCATTAGTTCTTCTAGCATGGGCAGCTTATTTGTAAAAGCACCATCAATGCAGAAAAGTATATATACAGGAACTGCTTTAAAAACTAAATCAGATGTGAATGGGACAACGTTCCCTCCAGAAGCTCCAATAGCTCTCAGTTCCTAGATGTTTACAGACTGTGGTTAAAAGAAGAGGGGGTGCTTCATGGTCTTGTCCCGACATTTGAGAAACGAAATGTGTTTGCCTAAACCGTTCTGTATGACAAAACCAGGAGCTAGAGTTGTAAGATAAATGGACACTTGAAGAACATCGATATCCCGCTGGTAAAAATAGTAGTACTTGTGTAATCAGTGTTCTCATAACAGCCATAATTCTAGTTTTATTGTATGTCAGTGTGCTGGAGGAAAACTGTGTTTGAGTGTGTGTGCAGAGGTCTGCTTTCACTTATAAGATTTTAGGGTTACAATACAAAGCCAATACACCAACAGCCAATAGTGTGATGCTCAGAAGACACACAACAGGAAGTCTGCTGACAAAACAAAATCTGTAAACGTTCATAGTCTAACCAGGAATGAGAAAAGGCAACCAGTTTGGAAAAAAACAAAAACCAACTTAAGCGGACGTATTAAAAAAAACAAGCCTCTACTAATTCTAAACTTGCTGAGCTTCACAGGGGAATGGTAAGCCACAGACTCCACTAGTGTAGTTTTCACACCATCCCATCTTTATTTCCATCCAACTTTAAATTAAATTATTCTGCATTCACTGTGCTGCACCTAAAACTCTTTTGCTCTTTATAATGGCGTTCCTATATCCAGTAAATTCAGTAAATTTTCATCAGGGGTTGCATAATTAACTTGAACCAGCAGAGCAGTTTTAAAGTGTTCCAACACAATCTTAATGTAGATTATAAAAAATAGCACAGTGTGTGGATAAACACATTTTTATGAACTAAACTTAATGCAGTCGCTTTAAAATAAACATTACAAATTCCAAGTTACTCAAACAGGCTGAGAAATTTTTACTATGTGAAATGCAGTGGTTGGCGCAGTTCTGCTAATAGCAGAACTAACTTTCCATTTAGTGGATTAGTATTTTTTGCTAACTTGAAAACTTTTTTAAAGACAGTTCTCTGCACTAAAAGTGTACAGAAGAATGGTGATTTACACAGAGCGGTGCTAAGTTAAGCTATGCTACTTTGTTGGGAGAGCAATGGTAAACTCCACCCAGTGACATCATCACCCTCACAGTGCTTTTCCCCCTCATACCTACAGACACTTTAATCTACAGTGGTCCCTCATTTATCATGGTGGATCAAGTACAGGTAATCCTCGATTTACGTTCGAGTTCCGTTCCTACAGGCCGAACGTAACTCCGGATTTTCGCCGTAAATCGGAAAAAGAACGGTAAACGGCGTTTTAAACACGTTTTTTTCAATGTAACACAACAACAGCGTACTTAAAACGCCGTT
>JARVLU010000952.1:28242751-28254383 GCA_031762415.1 Simpsonichthys santanae | reverse complement strand
GTTTTGGTCAAAGTTGACTGACAAGTCTGTCTCCCATTTTACAATGGGAAGGGATATAGATTCATCTATTTTAATGACTGTCCAGTAAACCTTAGATAGTAATTTGGGAGTGTTAAGATTAAGGAAGTCTAATACACTTTTTGGCATTTCAACCCTAGTGTTATTAAGGTTAAAATTATTTTTTGTTATATACTTAATTTGTTGTTATTCTAAAAATTTATTCTTATCAATTCCATATTGTGTTATTAATCTGTTAAATGGGATATAGTGTATTTCTTCATATACAGTATATGTTCCATACATTCTATTCCTTTACACTTCTAACCTGTGAAATGTTTCATATTATTATGTCGTAGGATGTCAGAGTTGTTCCAGATGGGTGTACATCTGCATGGAATTAGTGAAGACTCCGTCATTTTAGAAACTCCCACCAAGCTGTCAGAGAGGAGCTGATATTGATGCTTTTAAAGCATTCCTGTCTTTTTATGTTCAAGCTAATGAATGGAAGGTCTGAAATCATTATATTGTTGCAAAGTGTCTGTTCTATGTATAGTCAGGGTGTGTGCTTTATCCTTTATGTAATTATTCATTCATTTTTATAAAAATAAAAATACACAACAAACACATGTGTCCTATTAAAACATATACAATATAAAATGAAAGGCAGCAGAAAGAAGAAAAACCTTATAATATCTCCCCCTTTTCAAAAACAATCAATTCAAACAATAATTATCTATAAGTAACAAAAAATATGAATAACTCACCTCAATTTACCAATTTAAACACATTACACATTTCGACTACTTCATATATAGTTCTTCAACAATTCACTTTTGACCATTTTCTTAAACACAAACACTGACACAGCCTCTTTCATTCCACAATCCAACTCCCTGGACTGATGTAGACCGTCCCTTCAAACTAGTTCTATATTATGTCTCTACAAATATATCAGTACCCTTTAGATTATAATTGCTCAATCTTTTAACAAAATATTTCTGAATATTTAAGGGTAGAACATTGTTATGAGCTTTATACATTACCATTAATATATGGTAATCCACCAAATCCTGGAACTTCAATAACCTCAATTGAAAAAACAAAATGCTTGATGGATGACAATAATATTTTCTAGCAATAATCCTTACAGCTCTTTTCTGTAAAATAAAAATAGGTTTTGTAATAGTTTTGCACGCTTTTCCCCAGACATCAATGCCATAAATCAAAAGTGGAATAATGATTGTTATACAACAAATACAACGCTTTGCCATTTAATAGATCCTTAAGTTTATATAGAACAGCAATGGATTTAGATATTTTCATTTTCACAGAGTCTATATGTTGTTTCCAAGTTAGTTTGTCATCAATGACAACACCCAAGAACTTGACCTCACTCACTCTACAGATCTCACCACCCTCAATTGTAAGTGGAACATCGTGGATGGTTTTGATCCCTTCTTCACCTGCTGGTTCAGTCTACATCTACATCTAATTATAGTACAGTATTTATGAAAAAAAGAATGTCTTAAGCAAAACGTTGTGGGAAAAAAATGAGGTAGTACAAGTTTTGGTACCAGCGCTTGCAGTGATGGAAACAAAAAGAGCTTGTACAATGTGAGCTCTGGTACTGGTTTAACATTGGAACACTTTGGGTGAGAACCCCTCCCCCATAGTAAAGGATTTGGTGACCCAACACAGACAGCACCAAGAGATGATTGCTGTATTGTATTTCAAGCAATGTAGAACCCCATAACTTGTGCACCTTCCATCTGGACATGGGTACTAGTACTGAGCAACACCTTGTGTCATCCTGCATAGCCAACACCTCAACAGCCAGCATCCGCTGGACTACTGGTTCTCTGTTCCACTGATAGGCTGCCATTACACCAGAGCAGAGACTGCTGTGTTTGGTGAAGTGCTATAACCAAAAGGCCTGAGAAGAGAAGCCGGTCCCGCCATTAATGTGGAAGACACAGCAGAGTTACTCCTGGGTTCATGATGGATGGATCACTCACAACCAGGTCACCACTGGCTGTGAGTGATTCAAGAGATCCTGATGTTGCAGCATATGTCCACATATCTTACCCCTGTTAAGACAATTCCCAGGTTCAGCTTTTAACAAGACAACACCCATCCACACATGGCACATATGGGTCTTTGTATGACTAAGGTCAGGGTGCAGGTTTTTCTGTGGACAGCTGGACACCCCGACCTCTCCCCAGTTGAACATTTGTGGGATAAGCTTGGACGTCAACACCTACCCAGTCCTGATCTGCCAGATCTTGAGGGTCAGCCACAACAGCTGTAGGCCGACTTGCTGCAGGAGAGGAAACAACAGCTGTATGATTCTGTTTTGCACTGAATGTTTGCTTGTATCCAAGCCTGACGTGTTGTCACACCCTACAGACATGAGACCAGGAGTGTGTCCATGTGCCAACACTGTTATCCATTTGATCCAACATTTTATTTATTACATTATATTCACATTATGATTTTATTTTCACCACACTATCTGGGTGCTTAACTTTTACTTTCATCTGTGGGTATATAATAAACAGTGGATGAGAGGTGACAATGTGACTTGAACATAATTGATATAGTTTGTTTTGACGTTAAATTTTCAAAGATTTTCTTTAGTTGTTGTGGATGGTTTTGATCCTTCTTCACCTGCTGTTTCAGTTAAATCTACGTGCAGCTGATTCACCTGATATAAATATGGCTGAGCTTCAGGTTTCCAACAGAACATTGCCTTCATAGTGATGATAGGAAACATGGCGTCAGTACTGAGTTAAAGAGTAAGGGGTCAAAGTGTTTTCCAAAGCCAACGCGGTCTCTTTAGTGCCATTTAGAAACATGATAGATGTATCAAAAGTTAGATCTGAGTCTGAGACTGTTTCAAATGTAAGATAATTTATTTTGTTGCAAATGTGAGAAAAAATGTGTTTGTCTATAAGTCTCAAATAGCCTTTATAAGTGCCGATTAGTACTGTGGAAGAACGTTAATGACAGTCAACACTATGTTAATACCATGCAGCGTCATTCTCCTTACTGTGTCTCCTTACACACACCTTTCAGTTGCTGCCTTAAATATCTAACTTGGTTCCATTAATAGAATTTTGGTTCATCGTCAGGATTTTTTTTTTCTTCTGAGCAAC
The DNA here is from genome assembly GCA_031762415.1 of Simpsonichthys santanae. NCBI lineage: Eukaryota > Metazoa > Chordata > Actinopteri > Cyprinodontiformes > Rivulidae > Simpsonichthys > Simpsonichthys santanae. The sequence continues at coordinate 28,251,228 of JARVLU010000952.1, read as the reverse complement.
ATTTCATATTTTTAAGAACCTTTTGAGGACATTGTCACTTTCATTTAATCCAACTGAGATCTGCGCTTGTCTGTTTCTGTTTCTACAAAGTGTTTTGTGTACAGCCTCCTCAAAGACCCTCAGTTTAGCCATAAGTTCAAGATGAAAGTTTGTGTTTGTTTGGATACATGCATCTCAGTTCTATTGCCATGTTTTCCATATCACAATGCCCTGTCAAAGAACATTGTTCTTCTGGAGACCTGAGGCACACCCATAGTTACAGCAGGTAGACAATGACTGCAGACACAATTATTGAACAAGTCTCAATTCCAGAGTTCCCTCTGAACACGTGCTTAAATCCAAGAGATATAACTTAACGAAATATGACCTTTTGTACAAAAGAGGGGCAATGAAATTTGCTTAAATTTGACTGCTGACCTGGATATAGCACAGAATCTTAAGCATTTCTTTTTCATGTTCCAACCTCTTGTGGTGGATTTTAAACAACTCCAAATTCTAAACTCTATGTTTAAAGAAAATACCATGTACAAGAAATTCTATAATGTACAAGAAGAAGTCTAAAACCTTAATATAAAGGTAAAATATGCCCCAAAACAACGTGTATTGGTGCTTTGGGGATACTGTACAGTATTGTGATTTTTGTATGTTTCAAAATTGTATATTTTCAGCGTGAATGCAATCTGAATATGACGAAAGTTGTCAAAATTGATCAAATACAATTTGGTAGTACAACTGCAACATGTCAAATCGAGCTGAACAAGTCAAGTTAGAATTTACCCAAGCTGTCACCGAGTGAGAGCTAGGGTCTGGACACATGACCAGCGTACCACAGGGCCAACACAAAGACAAATGAGAAAACCCATGGCATGTGTGGGGAGAGCATGTGTATCCCACAGAGAAAGACTGAGATTCAAACCGGAGACCTCCTTGTCTTCTGCAACTGAGTAGTCTTGTCACCCTTCTCATAGATTTTAAAAGATTTTAGTAAATTTGTCTTCACAGAGTATCTTCAACCAACTTCAGATTGAGTTTTTCCTCATAAAACCTTCTTGCGTCATATACTTCTACAACTTTTCTTTCTAATTAAGATCGTGATTTTATGACATCAATTAAAGGACTTTGATATTCTGATTCAAAGCTTTGATGTAGTATTTTAGGGCTTTGATGAGATACAGACATCTGACATAACATTTTGGGATTTTGAGAAAACAAAAAAAGGACTTTCATATAATTCAGGACTTTGACAAAGTGACTTTAATGTAGCATTTTACGACTGTGACGTAGCGATTCAGGACTTTGACAAAGCAACGTGGGACTGTGATTTAGTAATTCAGGACTTTGATATAAAAATTATTGTGATATTTTATTTACTTTTTACCAAATATGTGCATAGAGGCCTTCAAGATGTCGGGCACTGCTGAGTGACAAAATTACTAATATAAATCAGTTCAATCAGACTGATGATCTGGAATTTTCCTTCGAATTTATTGACATTAAAACACATTGTTTCATCAGCGAAGGCTCAGTCACAGCAAATACACATGAGAGCCATGATACTACCACCACCATCTTTTACAACGGTGTATAGTTCTTATGTTGGAGGACGAGTTGGAGGATGTTTGAGGTAAGACGTTTTGTGTCACTTCCTGTTTGTCTCTGTTGGTAGCTGGAGTAATTTATTTGCTCGAGGAGTCTTGTTTTTCTGGATATATCTATCTTTTGCACACTTTTACATTCTATTACACAAAAACCCTTAATGCAGTTGTTTTTCCACTGTTGGATGGTAGTTTTGGAGAGGATGTCTGAAATAAAAGTTGGGCTCCATGCTATTGAAATACATTACAAAGCCAGGTCCCATATTGTGGAGCCACTGAGGCTAGCTCCCGTTAGGAGTCCTCCAACAGATTCCCAGCAGCCAGAACCCCAGGCCGGATGGATGATGGTCCAAACTAAGTACAGGGCTAAGGCTAAGCTCCCAGTTCGCCACCGACCTGTTCATGTTTAAAATCAGTTTTCCTTACTTAGTGGCACACCCACTGAGAAACAGACCCTGGTTATTGGCAGCTCCAAAGTCTGAAACATGGCACTAGGGACTCCAGCAACCATAGTCAAATGCATTCCGGGGGACCGGAGCGGGTGACATTGAATCCTATCTGAAACTGCTAGCTAAGGCGAAGGCAAAATACAGTACAGTAAAATTGTTATTCACATCAGAAGTAATGACACCTGGTTATGACAATCAGAGGCTACTAAAATAAATGTTGCTTTGGTGTATAACTTCGCTAAAACCATGTTGGACTCCTTAGTTTTCTCTGTCCCACTCCCCAACCTGACTAGAGCTGTCATTTCTAACCCGAACCCGAAACCCGGCCCGGACCCACCCGGATTAGGGCTGGGCCAGGCTGTTAAAATGCGATTAATGGGCGGGCCATGCCGGTCTCGGGCTTTTAATTACTTTGTAGGTCAGGATCAGCCGCGATCCAATTTTATGATAACATGGCCTGCCATACCTCCACCAGCCGCACACAGCCATTTCACTGCGAGCTGACTGGCGAGGTAAAAAGTTCAGTTAAGCTTCAGATGGGGCTGAACTGCCACGCAGCGATCCATCGCCCAAATGGACGTTCATTTGCCGCTGCACTCAGCAGATGCATGCAGCCGACGACCCAAACAGGTGAGATCCCAAAACAGATGTGTGTGTGTGTCACAACTGTCCGTGTGTCTCAATAATTCAGAAGAATGCAGGCAGAAACAGGATTTAAATGCTTTTTTACAGCCATGAAAGGACAAACACTCTCTCTGCTCCGAATCTTCAGCCCCATTTATTCAGCTGTGCGTCCCCAACCGTTAATAACTAATTGAAAATTTCAGAGTTTTTTCCAGTTTCGGACCTGTACTTACTATTAATTTGTCGGGTCAGGTGGTGTTCAGAAATTATTCCTGAGGGCTGGGGCCAGGTCGGATCAGATTTTTTGGTCCTGAATGTAACTCTAAACCTGACGAGCCATGACATGTTTAGTCGTATGTCATCGTTCAACCGCTGGGTATCCAGGTGGTGTTCTGATAATGATGTGGGCTACATAGATAACTGGAGTGATTTTTGGGAAAACTTGGTCTGATGCAAAAAGATGGCATCCATCCCACTTTGGGTGGAGCTGCTCAATCTAGAAATTTTAAGTATTAATTTATTCATCCTCAAAACCTTTGAGTTTACATTAAATTACTACACAGCCACTGAGAACAAAATTCATTAAAGTAGGTGTTTTATCAGAGAATGCAGAAACCAAATAAAAAAATAAAAAAAACCTACTGTTGTTGTTTTCCTCTGTCTTGCAGGGTAATCCATCAGAGAACAGTGACTTAGATGATCTTGTCGATAATTTTACAACTTCAATGCAAACTTCGCTTGATAAAATTGCTTCGCTGAAAAGAAAGTAATCAATCAGAGGAAGCTGGCTCCTTGGTTCAATTCTGAGTTACATATTTTAAAACAGTCATCTAGACTTGATTGTTGATACAGTATGTACTGCTGACCATCCATGCTGCTGATCTCATGCTGCTGATTTAATTCATGCTGCTGTAGTCATTTGTCTTCATTCGTACTAATCTGCTCACACAAACTCATGTTCGTGCTGCTGTTGTTTGGCGTATTGTTTCACTATTACGTAAGTGTTAAGTGTATAGTTTCGTGTATTTCTTAGTTCATGTCTTAGATTTTTTTTTTTTTTTTTTTTTTTGCAATTTATACTTTGTTGGATGTAACTGGGACCCTGTGTACACAATTTCGTTCCACCACATGTACCACATGAGATGGGAATGTCAATAAAGAAAACCTTGAACTTGACCTTGACATAGAAAGTTGTAAAGAAAATGTTGTTCCAGTTCAGTTTATTTATATAACACCAAGTCACAACAGTTATCTCATGGCACTGAACAAAACATTCAAATACATACAAATTAATAGAGTTCATGCTCAGTCATCCAGGTACCAAATCCAATAACTCTCAGTTGGGTCATCCCAACAGACACTTATTGGATTTTGTACCTGGATGACTGAGCATGAACTTTGTTGCCTTGAACCACTTTGGCTGTGGCTGCCTGACTGGGAGGAGTCGACGAGGGACAGGACGACCCCCAGAAACCATCTTAGCTCCAGCAAACTGGTTGGTCCACTTAAGGTGTTTACTGCATGGTGGGGAAACAGTTTACTGGAACTCCTCTGACTGATGAAGCCCTCCAGATAGATCGCAAAATGTTTCTATAAAAAATAAACTGTCCAGAAGACCCGACTGAGAATTATTGGACATACAAATTAAATTAATAACATTATTTGTCTAAGGAAGGAAGCCAGCAGAAGCCAGCACTAACATGAAATAATTGTATTTATCTTGGAGAGATAGCCTGCTAACATAAAATAAAGCTCTCCTTAACTGTATATTATTCATATTTAATAGATTAGAATTAAAATAATCCCAGGTTTCTGTTCAGTATAGTTAGACTAATGAAAAGCCCTATCTCTGTTGAAAAATGCTCAGGAATCCTAACCAATTATACGTGTAGACCTACAGCTAATCTAACATTCAGCTCAAAAAGTCTTGAGAAAATAGTTGCAGGTCAGTTGAGTGAACATCTAAACAGAAATAATCAGTTTGACAACTTTTTAGTCAGGGTTTAGAGCTCATCATAGCACAGAAACAGCACTGGTAAAAGTTACTAATAATATTCTCATGGCCTCAGACAATGGACATGTGTTTATATTGGTCCTGTTAGTTGCTTTTGATACAGTTGATCATAATATTCTATTACATATACTGTACTTGAATATGATATTGGGATTACAGGAACAGCTTTGAAATGGTTTAAAAACTTGTTTGTTTGATAGATTCCAGTTTGTAAATGTAAAAAATGAATGCTCTTCATACACCAAAGTTAATCGTGGTCATGGAGTTCCTCTGGGTTCAGTGCTTGAACCAATACTCTTTACTTTATATATGCTTCCATTAGGTAAAGTTATTAAACAGCACGGGATAGATTTTCATTGTTATGCTGATGATACACATTTATATTTGTCCATTTAACCCAATGAATCCAATCAATTCCTTACACTACAAACATGTCTTAAAGACATAAAAACCTGGACGACCTTTAATTTTCTTCTTTTGAACGCAGACAAGACTCAGGTTTTAGTTTTTGGACCTGAACATCTTGGGAATTAATTTTCCAGTCTGTCTCCCTCCTTAGATGTCATTAATCTGCCTCCAGCTGTAAAGTTAAAAAGTTTTGTAGTTTTCGATCAGGACATGTCTTTTATCCCCCACATTAAAAACTCATCCAAAACTGTCTTCTTCCACCTGCAGAACACCAGTAAGATTAGCTGAACTGTGCCCACCACTGCTGCTGAAAACAGACACCAGGTCCCCATGACCCAGAAAGGAAAAGTGGTAAAAAAATAAAAAAATACAAAAAATACAAACAAAAAAAAATATACAAAAACCAATGAATGGAAGGACAGATGTTGTTCATGGCTTTGTAATGAGTACTGGTAACTTTAAATTTCTGTGCACGTCAGACAAACAGACTCACTTCCTGTTTTTAAATCTTCTCTGAAGACTCATTTTTTCTCTTTGGCTTTTAACATGGCTTGAAATGTTGCTTTTACTGTTTTTAAGTTATTTGTTTTTACTGTTTGCAGTTTTGATCTGGTCGTTCATCACTTTTATGGTATCTGTTGAGTTTATAGTTTTTATGCTTGTATGTGTTAGTGTGCAGCACTTTGGCCAACGGTGTTGTTTTAAAGTGCTTTATAAATAAAGTTGTATTGTATTGTATACATAATGCTAAATGGTAAATATGCATGTATCTAAAATAAATTGTATATTGAAAAGTTTACGTTTAGAAACAGCTGTTTAGTTGTTCTTTCTCCAGCTGGTTTCATTTGTTCACAGCTTTGTCTCCCTCTCCACTGACAAATGTGTAGAAAAGGTTTGTCCTCGTTCTGTTTTCCTAAACTCAGCTCATGTTTGTTTGTGCTGTTCCCTTCATGGGCCTTGATCCATCACTGGATCTAATGACCCTACTGCGCACACGAACTCAACAAACCCCTGATGAAACTCAAACGGGCAAAGCAGAGGTTGTTCTCGAGCCCTGATGGGAAGTGAACTGGTCTCATGTAGCTGCTCTGCTGGTTGATGCTGGAGCACAGGATGCTCTCCACTGCACACCTGTAGAAGGAGGTGAGGACTGAGCTTCCAGGGGTCCAGAGGACCTGACTGAACTTTGTTGGACTTTTTTACCTGGATTATTGAGCATGAACTTTGAAGACAATTTGATATAGTACATTTCTTTGTTAGATTTTTTTTAATGTGTAACTTTCATTAAACCACACGTTTTGCAGCCAGTATGAACTGAACTGGCCAACCTCGTCACATGGAGCAGCTCATGAAGCGTGCGCTGTATTCAAAGTCACGTCTGTCCTCTTTAAGACCGTCGTATGGCTGCGGTTTGCTTGGATTTACAGAGTAGCTGATGTAAAGCATAAAACCTCCATGTTGACCATGACTCATTGAAGGGAGAAGAGCTGATGATTACTGCAGGATGTAATTACCAGACAGCCGCACACTGACATCACCGGGTGGGCAAAGGTCTGAGCACAACCCACGCCACCCCACCCTCCTACCTGGGAGGCTGTGAGAGGTTTTTGGTTAATTATTGGAGAGCTGAGTATCTTTCTGCAAACCCAAGAAACCATTTCATGAAGAAACTTAAAAGGCCTTCCAAGGTTCTTGTAATTAGAGGATGAATTTATTATTCACAAATAATCTGTCACAGTGAACCACAACTAAAGGAGACATCAGAGTGTGTTAGGGATACGTTACCATTACATGCTGCCACCACAAACAAGCCCCCAAGTTCTCCTGCTGACGCAGTAGTCGGTCACATGGCTGGCATGGATAAAACCCATTTGACTGATCTTCAAAGTTCATGCTCAATAATTCAGGTAAAAAAATCCAACAAAGCTCAGTCAGGTCCTCTGGCCGGTTTCTTTTAGTTGAAACATTTCATCTTTCATCCAAAAGACTCCATCAGTCCGAGGAGCTACACCAGATTCAGTCTTATAAACAGCACCTTCACATAGTGGGTCAACCAGTTTGATGGTGCTCAATGGTTTTTGAAGTCCGCCCTCTCCTCCGTCAACTCATCTGTGTTAGCCATGGCCAAAATGGTTCAAAACATCAAAGGTCGAGATTGACTGAGTTTCTCCAACTTGCTTTTGTTTGTTTGTTGGTGGGTACTGTTCATGTTCGCATTTCTTCTTCCCTGTGAGTCATTGTTGGACGATGCCTGAAAATATGTGATCCCTCGATTTGTCTTTCTTGATATTTGGCATTTACATGGACAAGCAAAAAATCATGCCTTTGTTGAGATTAAAAGACCAATCCCCATGTCCTGATCATCCCCAAGTATCTTTAGGGTGCACTGACAATGCACGGCCTAAAAGATCTCATTTCTATGTGAAACAACTGCTCTTACAAGGACATGACAAGTTAGGGGATTGTACCAGAAAAGGTCCTCAAATGATGGACGGCACGGTGAGACGGTTGGTTGAGCTGTCCCCTCATAGCGAGAAGGTCACAGGATCGTAGAATTTTCATGTTTTCCTGTAACTGTAGGCTTTCTCCAAGTACTTGTTTCCTTCCACAGACCAGAAACCTGCATGTAAGGTGAACTGGTTGTCCCTGTAGGTGAGAGTATGAATAGTTGTCTCTGTGTCCCTGTCATGGACTTCAACCTGTTCCGGGTGGAGCCTGCCTCTTGCACAGTGACTGCTGGATATAGACACCAACTCTCTGTGACCCGGAAAGAAGAAGCAAGCAAAGAAAGTGGATGGATGGAGGTCCTCAAATGGTAACAAAAACCAGGTACACAATCACATACACTCCATCTATAGTGACAACACTTTTGTATTCACAGGTGAAATGTTTTCTGGATGAGCACAACGTCCTGGAGGTTTTTCAGTCTGGATTCAAAATTCACCACAGCTCAGAATCAGCTCTAGTCAGAGTTTTTAATGATATTCTTATGCCCAATGATTCTGGTGAACATGTGGTTCTGGTGAACATGTGGTTCTTGTCCTGCTCGACCTAACCGCTGCCTTTGATACTGTGGACCAGAACATTTTAATATCACATTTACAGCACCAAGTGGGTCTCTGTGGTACTGCACTGAACTGGTTTGGGTCCTATCTGGCAGACAGAACCATGTCTGTGAACATAGCTGGTTCTGAATCCTCCTCTGCATTTTGGGGTTCCACAGGGCTCTATTTTAGGCCCCCTGCTTTTCTCCTTTTACCTGCTTCCATTGGGATCAATCCTCAGAAAGCATGGGATCTTTTTTCACTGTTATGCTGATGATAGTCAGATCTATATGCCACTAAAAAAGAAAGATGCCTCCTCAATCAGGCCACTTCTGTTGTGTCT
>JARVLU010000952.1:28146462-28163655 GCA_031762415.1 Simpsonichthys santanae | reverse complement strand
GCGCTGACACCCGAGTTGTTTCCCTCCCCCCCCCCCCCCCCCCACACACACACACACACACACACAAGCAGAAGGTGGAATAAGATCTGTAAACTTTTAAAAAGTCTGAAAGACATATCACTTTTAGCATTTCTTCTTAAAGAAAATGTTGCAGAAAACAAGTCTCTGTTCTTTTTTGATTTGGTCCAAATTTGATGCAAAACAGAAAACAATGAACACACGAGTAATTTCATCCTTGGCCACTTTTAATGGCAACGGGCGATGACACCTCCCCGTGCGAAAACGGTAAATAAAATGTCAAACACTCACACCGAGCATCTCAGAAGAGCGTTAGTGGTGTATTCAACAACAATTATTGAACACCCATTATTTTGGTTACATCCACAGCTCCACTGCTGCTGTAAATCACCAGAAAACCCAAAACTTTTCTACTGATTTTAAACAAATAAGCAGAATTCTTCACCTCAAGGCTTGACTCTGAAGTCTGCACGGTGACGGGCCGGTGTGACGCCAGGCACCGTTCAGGTAATGCAGGGAATAATTCAGCGGTGAGGAGGCGTAAAGTCAAGGTGACTGGGTGAGTTATTTCCAGGCCGTCACCATTCTTCTTTAATGACTTGGCACAGAGGGAGCAGAGGTGTGACACCAGACATTTTATCTGTTGCGGCTCCATTTTTCTACCCGACATGATAAAACCGACACGACTTATCGAAATTAGACAATTTGTGGCCTCTGTGCTGTTTCTACCTGTCTTTGTTTATCTGAGCTGCTCTCGGAGCAGATTGATTCATACCAAGGTCTCTGACGATCCTTTTAATGATTCTTTTTTATTTTTATTTTTTTTTAATCCTTGGATATCACCTGTGGTAATCTTCCGAGATGTTTCACACAGACTGATTCTGCTGCAGCACAGTGAATCAAACTGCCTGTTGTGAAAATGATTGAAGAAATTATATCAGCAGACCAAGGCTGAGGTAGACAGCAGGGTGAAAATGTGTTTAGGGCCAACAGACAGATAGTCTTTATGAGAACCCTGGCTGCAGTAAAAATAAAATAAACCAAGTCTGAGCAGATTAAATCTTTTTACCAATTTTGCAAGAAAAAAAAACTGGAAAACAGCATTTTAGGTTAAAGCATTGCTCTTTTATGTTAAAGTGAAGCCATAAAAAGCACAACGTGCTGCAGTTTAAATATTTTAAATCAGTGCTTTTAGATCAGAGGGCCGGACCAACAGGCGAAACATTAATTCTGCAAAATAAATATTGTATCTAAATATAAGATTTCACTAAAGCTATTAAGAGATATAGTACTTCAGTTTGGGTATATGCTGATACTGAGTACCAATTTTGAGTACGAGTTAGTACTGAAACATTATGCAGTGACTTTAAAAACCCAATCCTTTTGTTAAGAACAGCAAGGCTGTTGTCTGAACTTGTTCATCTATTATCTCTAAACTACAGAACATTTTAGTTTTTGAACTTGTTATTGTCAAAGTGAAAAAAGAAATGACATCGCTAAGCATTAAAAGGGTACTGGTCCTAAGTATTGGGTTGGTTTTATGAGTATGAGCGCCAGTGACACCTGCGACCTGAAAAGGAAGAAGCGAGTAAAGATGATGGATGGCTGGATGGATGGATGGATGGATGATGGATGGATGGATGGATGAGCACTTGAGGCTGATGTTGGATCTGACAGTCAACCACTGAAATCTGTAGGGGTTGCGTTTGTGAATCTCCCACAAACTGAGAAACCATGTCTTTCAACAGCATTGTAAGAGGGGGACAGTCGAACCCGGAGGCCTCCACCTCTTTTTAATGATGGACGATTTCTTTTCACAAGATGGCCTCCTCAACGTTCCTCTATATCAAGGATGTGAACATCTTCATCCCTGAATGAGTGACCGCTGGCCTGGAGATGAGTGTAGACCACAGTCCTGGCCTGATGATGTAGATCTTCTGTGCTGGTCCATCCTTTTGGCCAGTGACTGTTTAGTTTCCCCGATATAAGACTGATCACAGCCCTCCTGACACTGAACAGCATACACAATATTGCTCTGTTTGTGCCGGGGGACTGGATCTTTGGGATGAACCAGTCTTTGCCGTAATGTATTTTGGGGTTTAAAAGCCACTGGGATGTCAAGAACTTGGACAAGCAACTTGTTTCTCAATAAACCCAAACTGACAGGTAAGATTAAAACGTTTCATATTGCAGCTCCATTTTTCATGTACAAGGATTTTGAGGTCAGACTTAGTCTGGAATCTCTGAATTTCAGAGTCAGATTTCTGACTTTGAGGGTCGTTTCACTTTTTTTTCTCCCAAATTTGGAACCTGGAAATTCTAACTTTCATAAATATCATTTCTTTTTGGATGCAGCAATGAGAGTGAATGAGATGCGCACTGTATCTGAAAACAAGGACTAATGCTACTCTGCAGGGTGGTCCGTGCAGCACTGGATTCATCTCCACAACTCATTCCAAAATCAAAAGGAAAGCTTTGACAGCAAGTCCTACAGCAATGATAGATGTGTCCATATTGGAGTCATTTATTGAGTAAGAGAGGACACTATTGTTAGACCATAATTCAGACAGCCTGCTTCTTTCAACTATCGCAGACGAGACTCCCAGGGGGGCACTGCTACAGTCATCTGCATTAAGTGTGGGATCACGTGCGTGCGGTCTCACGCACACGCATACACTATAGCCTGTGCGCCCATGCAGACACACAGATTTGGTGCTCCTAAAGTCCCCAGGGTGTAGAGCAGGACAGGAGATTTATGTTCTCCACCGTCCACACACTGTTCTCTCAGCTAGCTTCCCGCTCATTAGAGCTGCTACACGGTGATACGTGTTACTCTAACAAGCTTTGTGGAGCCTCCCTCCCTGGCCTGATAGATTCAGGAGCTGTACTCACCTCCCTCACTGGAAGAGCCCAACTGAGACGTCACAGAGTAAAGAATTGCAGAGGCTACTAGTTTTCATCAAGGCAGGAAGAGGACTACGAAGTTGTTCTGCCATCCATCATGGTTAGATGAATTTTATGAGACCTAGGTTTAATGATGCTTTCACAGACACAATGTGCTTTAAAATTAAAATGTTTGCTTTGCTCAGAGTGGTTATGCATGTGTTTAAGGGAAGGAGATAGGCTATCAGCGTTGCAGGGCCAACTGAAGCGGGACAGTTTGCTAATCTCTGCAGTTACCTGACAAGAAGTGAGTGTCATTCTCTGCTGGCTGTGGAAACCGGAGCCAACAAACACGGGGCCGACTGCTCTGCAAAGGCTCTGCTTGCAGAGTTTATCAGTATTGTTTTTAATCTGCTCCATAATGAATCCAGAGTCAACTCTGCAGCTCACACCTGACTGATTAAAACGTGTGCGCGTCCCAAGTGTGAATATTTGTCTGCGGCGGCTTCGGGGGACTGTCACATCTCTCTATGAGATCAGTGCCTGTCATGGGAGCCAGCTGTACTGGTGAAAAGAAAGACGTGCTTTGCTAAAATAAAATTTCTTGCGAAAGCTCCGGCAATAAATGGCAATATCACTGCTGATGAAGCTCATTTCGCGTGAGTCCATACCATGGGATTTAATAAAAAAATCCTCTAGTTGTTCACTTGCAAGAACTGCGATCGAGCTCTCCATTCCAGAGGAATACATTATAATGATTTTTTTAATGAAGACATATTGCACATTCTCAGACTAGCCACTGAGGCTTTAATCAAAGAATAAATGAACTAACAACAGCTAATAATCTCCCACTGGACCACTTCATTCTCCTGTACGGTGAAGGCCTCAGAGCTGCACGCAGGTAAAGGTTGTGGTGAGTGAAACGTTGCATTATTTACAGCCTGGTGAAGATACACTGAACGAGATGCCCCCCTGCACGTTCCTCACAGCTCATATTTCACGTGCTGCTATCAAGAAGTGGCAAATAAAATGTCCACAGTCAAATTTTACAGAGTAGTAAAGGGTCGGCGGTGAAACGCATGGTGTGTTGACTGCTTTAGCAACAGTGTGGTGATTCCAGAGTGATGGAGGATGCCATTAACAGCATCATTAATGGGCCAAGTCAAGGTCTTTGTAATCAAATGAATCCGCTCAACAGTCTGACTTAGCTTAAACAAACAGTGAAAGCCACAGCGATAGCGCAGCCACAGCCGGCGATGCGTTCCTCCCAAAGCGATCTCTGATTAATCACACGGAAATTTCTGCACGCTAGGTCATCCACCTCAGCTGCTTTTGGCAACAGCGAAGCCATTCGATGGCTCCCAGAAAGCAGGTATTTATCATCTCACCACGTGCTTTTTTTTTTTTTTTTTAAACATAGGATAGGTCAATCCGTTCTGGCTAAAACTGTTTGAGTTGGCCCCACCGTACCGGTTTTTAAAAAGATATTTAGCAATCTGGAGAGAAGTTTCACTTTTCCAACTCAGCATCCAAAGAAAACCTTTTCATTTCCAATGATGCAAAGTCAGAGAGGCAGAGAGCGCCGCTGCTGAAAATGAATCAAGCCTTGTGGAGGAGACACAGGAAAAAGCTTTCCTCAAATTACCGTAGGCAAACCCCCCACACACACACCTCAGCTTGATGCCGGCACTCCCCGGTTGTGATATGGCCAGCGTCCATGTTTCAAAAGAAGCCAAGGCAATTTTAGAGCAGATAACTGGCCAGACCTGTCTCAGTCAACCACCATGTTACCTGAACTCTGATGTTAGCGAATGTGTTTTCATGGCAGGAAATAGCAACAAGCAAAGCTAATTGTTGTTTTTTACTCCTGACAGGTTTGAGCTGCTCGCTCTGACTGAGGAAGACAGAGAATGGGAAGACTTTTATGTGTGCTGTCTCAATCCAAGCTGCTCTGTCTGTAGGGGGTTGGACACCGAGCCAATCTGGCCGCCCGGCCCTTTCATGGAGACAGTGCTGAGTTTAATTATCCCCAGCTGTGCCTCATCTCCCTCCCCAGCTGGGCTCTGTGCCCCAGTGTCCTCTGCAAGTATGCCACATTCACAGCAGAGTCAAGGTGAGCTACAGATATGAGTCCACGCACACACACACACACACACACACACACACACACACACACACACACACACACACACACACGTGCTGAGGCGGTGCAGACTGACATGCAGCCACACACAGAGACTGTCCACACAGGGATCAACAGGAACAGACAGAAATACATGAGCACCTGTGTAGTTTAATTCAATCAGTCTGCAAGAATCGCTGCAACAAGATGCCAGTGCTTTTTAGCTTTCCTTCTTTAAGTTTTAATTGTTCAATTCACAATTGATTTGATTTAAAGTTATTTATTATAATGTTATGAAGACTAATTTTAAAAAAAGTCATACGGTAAGAAACAACATTTGCATATTCTTTCTCATATCTATGGGTGTTGTGTCCTAAATAAAAATATTTGAAGCTAATTTTGGGACCAAATACCAACCACATGTGTTTGCTTAGCTACAGAAACAGCCGAAGTGACATAAAGTCAGAGGTGGAAAGAGTACTGAAATGTTGTACTCAAGTACAAGTATTGTTACACTGCTTAGAGTATTAATTACTTTTTAACCAATTGATTTTTATTGTGTTGTCAATAGAAGACATTCAGTTTGATTTACTGTATATAACAGCTACATTTAAAGTACATTTCTCAGACGCTCAGAAGCTCCGTCTTATTTTAGTACCAGTTAAACTGATGACAGTGACAATATCTAAGATCTCTGAATACTTAACTAAACTAATAACTCACATATACAAACAATAAAAAGCACGGGTCGTTGTAAAACCTCGTATACCACAATATATTTTTGAGATTAGAAGCTGAAGTCTTGTGAGCTGCTATCATAGAGATCAAACAAAGTTTACATCTGGACACTGTCTCCTTTTTCAACCTCTGTACATGAAACATTCCTCCAGGTACGGCCGCAGGTACTCGTCCTCAGCCTTTACCTCCTCATTTTCTCTGTTGACAGTTTGTCCTCTATCTCCATTTTGGCTTTTTCCCCAGTAAAGTTATCAATGGATAGACTAAAACGTTTCATGGTTGTACCTGAGAGTCAGCAGCACAAACTCAACACAAGGCCCAGGAAAAATGTTTCTCACAGGAGTATGTGCTAAGTATTGTGTGATTGGTCAGAAGTTTGTGGTCATATTCGTCAATGCGCTCAGACATTCAACTGTATGACTCCAAACACATTAAACTAGTCCATTGTCCAAAAACACCTGGATGGAGACAATGAAGATTTGATGTATGGAGGAGTCTGTCTGCTGAAAAGTGTGGTGCTTTCTTCATGATAGATTTGTGGCCCAATGGCAGATGCAGAGATGGAGCAGAGACTCTGGCGAGAATAAACCATGCAGTGATGTATACTGCAACGAGAGGGGTTTCCTAGGAACTCTGTGCCTGTGTCTCGTGGACTATAAAAGGTGTGGACGAAAACCGATGTCCCACAACCACGTGATCGCAAGTGGGCTGTTTGGCTTTGGATGGAGTATGCTGGGCCCTTTAGATGCCCTCTGGTCACCTTGGTGTGATTTTTGAATGGATCAAGGCAGCAATGAGGGTCAAAGTCAACCCACCCCTGGTGTGCCTTTGTGCCACAAAACGAAGTAGTAACAGAGCCAAAACCGTTGACATGAAAAAGGTTAAATGGTGCAGTGACCTAATAACAAGATGATGACAAGTTGTTTGTGCATCCAGTCACTCATGGGATAAAACAGCAAAAACAGAATTATTACCAGCATAAAATTGATGGTGAGGCCCAGTAACGTTTTATTTGGTACCAAAAAAAAAAAAAAAAACTTTACCACAAACAGAATCACCAAACTGAGTCAATTCATCCCGTTTTGAAAATGAGATGTGTTCATCACATATTTAATGCTTCGTGCTCCACATTAACTCAATGAGTTTTGCCCTACGCCACTTCTGGTTCTGCGATTTTTGTTTAATTTCTGAAAGCTCACATCTCTGCAGGACATGGCTGGCTCATTTGTGATTTATGAATGGCCCGAAGGAGCTGAAAGAGCCTGTGCAGCCATTTTGTGGAACTGTTTTATGAAAGAGCCTAATATCTTGATATTGCGCAAAATATTATTTTAAAGGCTTAACAGAAAAACAGCTAAAACTCTGTCACTTCTCATCATAACATGATTTGAGTCCAAAGCTGACATAAAAGACAGCGGGCAATGTGTATTCCTTCAAGAAATACAAGCCCTTTTGGTCTAAAAAAAAGCTAAATCTGGTCCTCTGGACATTGAAGTGGTTTGTCCAGAGGACCAGACTCAGCTTTTTCTACCTGGATTATTGAGCATGCATCAGGGTAAGCCCTTTTGGTATTTTTTGCAATCACTTTATGTATATACCAGGAGACAACCGAGTCTATGAGAGCTAGGTATTAAGGTAGGATGAAACGTTGTAACATCTTACTCAGTGCTAAAGTCGAAGACCTCTACGGACTTGCCAGTCAATAACATTATTTTATTTTTAGTTTCAGGAAATTCCATAACTTGCTGAAGGTTAGCTTCTCTTTTTATTCATCAAGTACGGCATCTGGCTTATGGTGTCATTTTTAAACAGTCACTAACAACAACCTGAACAAAAATGCCAATCGAAACCAAACAAGCCAACAGGGACAATCCATCTGAACACATAACCTGAAAAAGTCTGTCCATTTCTGTCCCATTTCTGTCCCAGAAGGACATGCTGTCTCTTACTTTGTACATTCATGTACAATGTATAATAAAACCAGGTCTCTCTTGTAAATGAGTCCTCGAGGCTCAATGGGATTAACCTGCCTATATAAAGGTTGAATGAATAATTTCAATAATCCATCCATCCATGGTAAACAGTAAATGGACTGTACTGTATATCATCTTTGTATCTTATCAAGACACTCAAAGCACTTTACATTACAATCTGTGCCTCATTTACACATTCATACAGCATTCTACTAGATCTGTACAAAGAATAATCAGAGCTTTATCACATTCATACACTGATGAGACACACATCAGAGGCAATGAGGGGTTCAGTGTCTTGGTATGTGACTGCTGGCGGAATCGAACCCCCAACTCTCCCACTGGAAGACGAATGCTCTAACCACTCAGCCACAGCTGCCCCCATCCATTATCTTTAGCCACGTCTACCTTTTTAGGTCGTGGGGTCACTGGTGTCCATGTCCAGCAGCCTCTGTAGGAGAGGCAGGCTACACCCTGACCTGGTCCTTCACAGGGCCACATACAGCATCCAGGCCAGGCCTTACAACACGAAAATGCCAATAGAAACAAATGAGACAAACAACAATCTCACTCACACCAAGTAACAATTTAGAGTCACCAATCAGCCTAACATGCACGTTTTTGTTCTGTGGGAGGAAACCAGAGTATCCAGAGAAAACACATGAGAACATGCAAACTGTTTCTGAGTGGAGGCTGGTCTATTTCATCCAACAACCTTCTTGCTAAGAGGCGACAGCTCTACCAACTGTGCCACTGTGCTGCTGTGATTTCAGAAATTCACACTGAAATGTAACAGTAACCCACAAAACTGACTGTTTCTGTCAAATTTAATAATGTAATGAAAGCAAAACACAGCTTTAAGGTCCCTCTGGTAAAAGAGTCCTCGTGGCTCAATGAGGCTAGCTTGTATAAATAAAGGTTGAATGAATGAATGTAATATTGAACGTTTTCAATAATGTGAACCTGATTTTGATACTTGTTTTTTTTAGAGGAACCACAATTTCACATGGTCAAAAAAATAAATTGGAAGGCTTTGCCGAAAGTCCTGAGTCTCGTGTTTTGGTCCTACCCACTTTATATCAGCATTCTGTTAAGTCAGGTTTTCTGTCAGTTATTAAATGGACTCACCCTGGAGAGACTGACTGAGCTCAGCTTTCTCTACCAACAGAGAGGTCCTAACCAACGAGAGCTCCTTCTGTTTCTGACTGGAGGCAAAAATGTAAAATAATCTGCTTAGAGAACTGCAATTTCATGAATCAAAATAAATTCTGATCAACTGCAAATCAGTTTGCAAAAACAGATAATTTACCACAAAAAACTACATTGAAAATATTCCATTTATAATAAATAAATACATATTAAATTAAAACTTTAAATGTAACATTTCATATGTGCTAATTTCTTAGGACTTCTCTGATTATGTTGAAGGCCCTGAGGGTTCACCACGGATACAGATGTAATTCAAAAGTATAATTTCTTGAATGAAAGCATTTCATCTACTGACTCCAATAAAACAATTAAACAAATATCTTTTGGCCGAAGTGCACAGTTTGTCTCCTGTATCTTCTCTGGATCCTCAAACTTCTCTAAGTCTGAAACCAAAGTGCCATCTTCTTTGTTTTGGGAGTACGGTACTCTTGTTTTTTCTGCTCATCAGGATGTAAAATGCAGCTAAATCCAGTTGTGATCAGGTGATTTCCACAGGTCTGAGCAAATCACCTGATCACAACTGGATTTAGGTGAGGATGAATCAACTCCTGAAAGTCACTGACTTTAGAATTTGAACGTCATTTAATTTACTTATAAATAAACCTGATTGGTGTCTTTGTTTAAATGTGGACCCACAGAGTGTTCCTTTCACAGTCCAAGCTATTGTAAAGGCACACACTGACATCAAACCTGTTTACAAAAAGTAATAAACAAAACTATTTCTTTGTTTATTTTTCAACTTTTGGTTTTGCAGTCATTTTGGATCTTTGCATCTTGTGGCGAATCCTTCGAGCTTTGGTTCTTGAAGTCCTCTTTTGATTGTTGACAAGGAAGCATGCACGCCTACATCCTGGAGAACATTCTTGACTTGATGAGCCACCATAAAGAGCTTTTATCTTGATTTACTTCCTTCCACCCACAAGGCTGCAGCTCCTCAGTCTGCCAGGTTGATTCCCTGTTGTCATTTTCATGCACGCACACTGATGAATGAAACAAATAGCTGATTTGTGCTGTGACCTTTTGAATCTCTAATAGATATTTGTTTTTTTCTTGTTCTTAATGACCTGATTATACATTTTGACAGAATGTTTCACACACACATACAAAAAAAAAGGGTATAAATTACTAGAAAATTACTTCAGAGATGCTGAAGGGTGCCAACGTACTCTGGAAATTCACACATCCATCAACTTTCTTGCCAAAAGTAATATGGGACACGTTTTTGTAACGACCTAAGAATGCTGACATAAAATGAAATGTTAAAGTTGCTGCTAGTGGCTTACAAGCATCACCGTGGTAACCACACATATACCGTATTTGTTGCCATATCAGTCGCACCTTTTTGCAAGTCCTGTGACTTATACACCAAAGCAACTAATGTATGATTTTTCCCCCCATATAATACAATATTTTAATTTAATTAATTATAACACAATTATGGCTGATATCTGACAATTTCTTTCATTCTGACATGAAAAGTATTAAACACTACCATTTGCAGACTCTAAAGGGCCCTTGAGCTTATGGCAAGCCAAGTGCCTCATTAATAGGTAAAAGTGACTATTAATGAGACATATGGCTTGCCATACAAAGCCACCTTCATCTCGCTACAGAACTCCTGGAGCAAACATCAAATCAGCTGTATTTCGCCGCACCGCCCAGGAGAAACGCAGCTGATTTGACCATGAAAGCGCATTTATGAAGGAAAAGTTCAACCGAGACACACCTTTACTATAATGCTTAGGAAGCAAATAATTGTTTTTAAGTGTTAATCTTGTTAAATTCATGTTAAAGTCCTCCTGTGCACGCTTCCGCGGCCGCCATTTTGGCAGCCAATTGATTTTTGGCACAACACCGACCCACATTTTCGGGTGGTCAGCTGTGACACATAACAGATGTGACGTATTTATGATATTTTTTTCTTTCACTTTATTAGATATTTTTGGACTGATGTGGCGTATACAGCGGAAAATACGGTATGTCTCTCACTCTCTGACAGCACTCCTTAAAGCACAGGTAGACAGAAACATTGAGTAAACAGTAAGCCTCAAACAAACAGTCACTGTGCAAAAAGCCAATATATTACATTGAACAAGTTCCTAAACCAAGAGAGCCAGGAGCTCCTGATTGTTGCACATTTTAATATTTGTGTCTCACTTATTCCCGTGGAGCAGCACATTTTGACGTATTTCTTTAAATACTGTAGTTTTTAAAGCTGTTTGAGGAGAATCAAATTAAAAATTGCCACCAAAACAGAAAAATAACTGCTGAAAAATAACAGTGATTCAGTTAACTATGAATATATATACAGTATACTGTATATATATACACAGTATATATATACCGGTACATACAGTGTATATCTTTTTTGGGTGAATTAGAGCAAATTGTGTTGAAATGTAGAGTTGTTTAATGTTTGGACTGTAAGAAATAATGCTGTAATGTTCTGTTCTGTGTCGTAACATTAGACAATGTTATATATACTCATTTTTGTTTCTACATGTTGGATTTTATTTTTGCATAATAACATTTTCCAGGGTATTTTGTTTACATTGTTCTGCTTTATAGCATGAAATCCATTTTCCTAATCCCTAATTTTATTTGGCTGCTTCTATTATACACAAAACATTAATATGTTTCAAATTAAATACTAATAAAACAGCCAATTATGTATTGCCACTGTTCATATCTGTCACAAAATGCTACTAGAATTGTACCAATGAAAGCACAGATCTCTTTGAACCTACAACTAAGAGATGCTGATCTTTGACCGCTGCAAAGTTGTTCAGCTATTTTTTATTTATTTTAATTTTTGATCCATCCAAACATTACGGTATAGCTCTTCTAACCAAGGATACAGCTTCCAATAAAGACAGCAAGAGCATTTCTGTGAAATTTGATAGTTGGATTTTATAGAGCTGAGAATATTGAGCCAAGACACTCATTATTTTCCCATTTGAGTGGTATTAAAATTGATTTACAGCGTACATCTTAATAACGGGAAATCAAATTAGGTACGCAGCACAAAGATAAACTCGGCATATATTTTACAACACTGTGTACGCATGTATTTGTATATATTGTAACATGCACATATTTTACATTTTATTTGACAACACCCCTGCTGTGACCCTGTTTTTGAAACACACTCTCAATGAGCTGTGTGTCATACGTTTGTGAACACTACCTGTATTTGTGCGCAGCTCATTAATCATCCTCAGACTGTTTGAGAACGGACGTATTCGTTGAGATAACAGAGCTCTGCTGCTCCACGCTGGTTCCAGAATGAGACAAATGCTTGTGAAAGCTGTCTCTGCGTGAGGCTTTAGCATGACCACTGCTCCGGCAGCTTTGATTGAACCCCAGTTTGACTGGGTTTGACTCGCTCCATCTGTGCAACTGTCCTTGGCCTCGCTTTAAGGTTTGGGCTACAGAGGAGGGGTGTGGAGTTATCACACTGAGAGGCTGTTAGGGTCATTACAACCCTCTGCTTCGATACTTTCCCAATTTTTTTTTTTTTTTTTTTTGATGGGAGCCAAATGTTGTATTGGAATTCCTCTCTGTCTGTCTGTCTGTCTGTCTTGTCTTTGTTCCCGTCTCTCACCATCCTGTCCAGAGCTGTGCCAGCACAGCTGTGAGCGGCAGTGTGTAATAAAAGTCTAATGCAAGCAGCTGCTGGGGGTTTAAACTATAATGAGATGGTGTGTGAGATTACCACACTTCGCTAGTCGCTGAGAGAGAGCTTGGTACCACGACAACATCCCCACCTCCTCCATGGTACAATTACATTTTAAATATGGCTAATAGAATACACACACAAGGCCTGTAAGCAAGACACATAATGAGCTTTAGCTTCTTCACTTTTCCCTCGGTCTCTCCCTCACATCACCACAGCTGCAGGGGAAGCATCCACCCAAAGGAGCTGCTGTAAACTGCGAGGGGCAGATGTAAAAAACAGAGACAGTGTTTCTGAAATCAAAGGCACGCCTCGTCAGAAAATTCCCACAGAGCGGGACAGTTTTTTTTTAAAATCTAGTTTGAAAACTGGAAAACACAGTTTGCCGCTTACATCATCCCCAACAAATAATTCAGACCTCGAGACATGAATAGTTGAAAGCTCTGTGTCAACTTCATTAGTCATCGGTGGGGTTTGTAGTGGAGGATATACGCGCAGCCGCATGGCGTCCATACATCCAGTGGAAGGATCACAATAGGAAAGAGTCGTCGCTACAGAGCTTTTGTCGTTTGCTACTTTATCATGCAAAATCTTTTCTTCTCTCGTTCCTTTCTTCGCCCCTCGTCATTGTCTTGCGTATTTTCCATTGTCATCTCTTTCTGTGCCTCGCCTCTGTTCTTCGTTCGTCTCCCTCTCTTTGCCTCGTCCCATTATTGGAGCGCCATCACAGGAATGATAGGATGAATGTAGGAACATAAAAGTCCTTGTTATGATTTCGACACCTCTACTGAGGTTTAATGAAAGTTCAGGGTTTCGGGGTGCGAGGTGTCTGTACCTGTCATAGCAGCTCTGCGATAATAAGCCCAAAGGTGCCATCGAATCTTTGTGGTGCACAGCTGGGGGAGGGGGGTTGCTCTTCTGAATGCATACTGCTCTTCATTACCTCATGCAGGCTAAACTCTAGCTTCACAGCTCTGCAGGACTGAATATTGTCAATGTGACCCCAGGGAGGGGAGCAGTGAAATTTCAATATGCTACTTGGTCAGTATTATTTCATACCTGAATGTGGGCCTTCCAGACAATTAGTGGGGAATTATGGCAGGGGAGCTGTTGGGTGTTTTACCGAGCATCAAGCCTCTGCATTTGGTTCGGCCTTCCCAGCCAGGAGGCACAATTCCCATTTTCACACTGAGGGGTTGGTAGAAAATGGGTGTTCTCAGGGAACTTCAATAGACTCAGTTTCTACAGGTTGTGGAACATGTCAGGTGAGGTGGTTCCACTTAGCCATTATCCAGATGTTTAGGTGTTAGGTGATGTCTGCCTCTGTATTTTAACTGGTTTTCACTCATCACAAAAGTTGGTTTTAGACAAAACAGTTCTGATGGTCCTAGGGAGTGGTGGTGCAGAGGTTAAAGGAGGTGGGCCTGTAATCGGAAGGTCACTGGTTCGACTTCCCAAACTGACAGCATCAAAAATAGAGTCAGTTTCTTTATTTGTCATTCGCACCATGTGGTGGAACAAAATTGTGTACACATGGTCCTAGTTACATCCAACAATAAAATGTAACAGAAAAACAGTGATAAGCTCCAAGATATGAACTAAGAAAAACATCAAATAAAAACATGCTAAGCACTAACAGCATGAAAACAATAAAAACAATATACCGAACAGCAGCATGAATATGAGTCTGTGTGAACAGATGAGCACGAATGAACACAGCATGCCATAGTTGTATCTGTGTTTTGTGAGACTTCGTTCTATTTTTTTTTAGAGTTATAAAGAAACATCCAGGCGGAGTTTACACAATGCTATTTTTGAGTCAAACCATATAATTTCTGCTGTGTTTAGTTCATGCACACAACAGCCGTTGTTTTCTATGATGCCAAAGCATTCTGAATCCAGGTCTCAGAGAGGATGGTTTTGGAAATGACTGGCATTGGTGTGAAATCTTGCACGAGCACCACAAACGGCAGCAGTCAATAATTTTCCTGCACTTGCGCTAGTAGATGAATACCAGTAAGAACGGCAGATAGCAGAGTGCTGTTTGTTCTAATCAACCTTTTCACCGTGCAGGAGCAACACAACCTCATCCTTGGTCCAAACCATTGTGTTATACAGTACAGTATAATACCACTAGTGTATGCACTAACCATCCCACCCATTGTTCACAATTGTAATGTTGTCGATAAGTTAAGATGTGTCCAAAATGGGCTACTGCTCACAGCTGACAACTGACAACATTTAATTAACAGCAAACCCAACTGGATCTGTGTCACAAATTATTATTAATATATTTTAAATAACAATGTAACTCATAATTAATGTTTATTTCATACAAGGACCATGTAAAAACAGCTAGATGTTATAGAGGGAAATATACTGGGTCTCAGTAATGATGATCTAAAGTAGATCTGAAGTCAGTTGATAATTAATGACCAACTTCTATAATTTCAAGAGGTTTCAGCTATTTGTATAATTATGACTTTAACTGGTTGATGAATTTGCAAAAAAAAAAGTATGTAAATTGTGTGAATGTAGGCTCTACTCGTTGCATCTGCTGTAATTGTCTACAATATACCTAAAATTAAAAAGTACATTTTCAGAATTCATGTAAAGAGAGGAGTTAATAAATTGTTACCAGATGAAACAGCAGCTTGGACTATTTAAAAATGTGAACTACATTGTAGCATGATTCAGCCTATTCAGCAAAGCAATATCTGCCACAGAAGCTACTGTGTACAAGCCAATTCAATAATTAACTGCAATTACACCGGCTTTATAGGCTGCTGGTAAAAGGTTATATTACGAGCTTTAATTCAGGTCCAGTCACATTTACACCGAGGTAAAAAGATCAAATATGATGACAAGGAGACATGTTTTCCATTTTCTCTTCTGTCACTACCACTCACAGCTTTATGGCAATACATTTTCATGTATATTCCATTATTATTATTATTGTTTTATTTTATTTTAAATTATTATTATTATTATTATTATTATTATTATTATTGTTGTTGTTATTATTATTATTACCGTATTATCCAGTGATTGACTTGCAACCTGTCCAGGGTTGGGGATTAGTGACCCCTGTGACCCAAAAAGATAGAAGCAGGTAAAGATAATGGATGGATTATTATTATTATTATTATTATTATTATTATTATTATTATTATTATTATTATTATTATTATTTACAGATTTTACATAGTCAGCCCATACTCGAAGCTACTTAGTCAAAACACCAAGTGCAGACATTGACTGTTTTGATAATGGCCACCAGTGGATCTCAAGGTTTCAAGACCAGTTCACCCTCAAATATTTTATATAATTCTGTGGTCCAAACAAACGTTGGTTTATTCACCATTTTGGACCAAACATTTTTCATGCTTGAGACCGAACAGTCTGCATGCATGCTCATGTCATTGAAATGCAAAAATCACAGCGTCAGCTGGTGACCTGTCATGGAATCTACAAAGTACAGCAGATTCAACAGGCACTGCATGTTAGTGTACAAGCTGGATTGGTCTACAATAATGTTTGAAAAATGCTCATGTTTCCAGAGAACATGCATGTACAGACAGGGCCACAGACAGCAGGGCCTGGAGGTGAAGACTCCGAGCACCAGTTCAAAGAGTACATCATGGCAGACAGTGACAACAGATGAATACTTTCTACTCTGCTATGCAGTTTCTTTTTATATCAAACAAAATAATTAAGACAACCATGTATGTTATGGTGACACACCTTTAATTTGGTTATAAGTGCACCTTTTGTGCACTCCAGTAATGAGCACATGAAATGTGCAAATAGAAGACAGAACATTCAACGTTGACACTCCCTGATTGTGATTTCTGTCTCAGAAAGTCAGAAGCTCACCACATGGCTTCCTTGTCCATTAAAAAGTGGTGTTAGTTATGGCGCAATTTTGTTTATGAGCCTTTCTAACAGTTATAGAGACAATGTACAAAGCACCTTTCTATCTTATCAAGACACTCAAAGCTCTTTACACAACAATCTGAGTCCTCATTTACCCATTCATACAGTACTCTACTAGATCTCTACAAAGATTAACCAGAGCTTAATCACATTTATACACCAATGGGACACATCAGAGGCGATGATGGGTTCAGTGTCTTGCCCAGAAACACTTCAACATGTGACTGTTGGTGGAATCAAACCCAAAACCCTTGAATCAGAGGACGACTGCTCTAACCACTCAGCCATAGCTGCCCCTATAAGTACGGTACAATAAATTATTTGCACAACAAACACTGTCTATGTTCTATCAGTGAACGTATAACTTATACAGTGATGTGCCATTGACTTCTGTTATTAATAAATAGTACAGAATGATCAATTGATATATTTGTGTATACAGGTAGTCCTCGGTTTACGGCGGACTTGGTTTACGGCGTTTCGCGTATACGACCGTCGCCCCCCCCCAGTGACGTCATCACCCCTCGCGGACGTTTTTTGCAGCATTTTATGTTTTTTTTCTTTTTTTTTTAGGGTATTTTGTTAGCTAACTGCTTGGAAACACATTAAAACACATTTAGAAACATTAATATGGCCGT
>JARVLU010000952.1:28132191-28143126 GCA_031762415.1 Simpsonichthys santanae | reverse complement strand
ATAGTTCAATGATACAAGATATATATGTTGTGCCATTTTATGCAAAGTTCAAACATCATGTCAGTGGGGCTTTAAGTAAAGCACAGGTACATGAAAAATGTACTTAAGTACAGTAACAAAGTACTTTGTATTTGTACTTAGTTACATCCCACCACTGCGCTGCACCAAGAACTACTGAAGGAAGCAACACAAAAACCTCTGAAGAAGACACTTCTTCATTTTTTTCTTCTGGAAATGAAATCAAATTTGAGCAGTTTTAGGAATTCTGCTTTGTCAACAGCATGAGCGGAAGATGAGGCAGAAGACCATGGAAAATGTTGTTTTTCACACAAGGCGGCTGAGACGGCTCCGTATGAGGTAAGAGAAATGCACGTTTGTTTTGGTTATATTTACCCAGAATTCCCTGCACTGTAGTCCACTTCCTGCTTTTGGAGCAGTCTCCGGTCCACTTGCATTCACACTGCATTTGAACCGTGTCATAGTTCACGTCAACCAAAGCGAGACCTGTAGTTATTTAGGCAAAGCAGAGTTTGCTTTTTTGGTCCACATCAGAGTTTGATTGCACATTCACACCTCCCCAAACAATCTGGACTTTCTAGGCAAAAAAAACTAGCGTATGATTAAAGCGGACTAAACAGGGCTGGTGTGAATGCACTCTAAATTGCAAAGGTTTTTATCATTTCTCTGCAGATGAGGTCTCATCATAAATGCAGAGGATCATCAAGTCATTAAAGCAGCATTGGTGTCCTTATCGGTGCACTTCGCCACTCCTTTCATTAGTCTACCTCATCTTGTCATTATCATCAGGAGCCGATATCATCTGCTGGAGATAACAGTTGTCATTTAACCACAGCCCTTTGATTAAATTGATCTATTACGTAACATTCTGTCATTTTGCAGAGAACCCACCTCTTCATCTGCAAGCAGAAAAGCAGGTAATTATGAGCTGACATGAATATACCAGAACGTTGAGCAGAATTTCCAGTGAGTGGTCATCACCAAAACTTCACACACACACACAGAAAAAAAAAGACAATTCTGTTAATGCATCTGTTGGTCCACCTCAGCTCGCCTCGTCATCTGCTCGTCATGCAACGCTGCAGCTCACCGCTCGCAGTGGAATGCTCATTGCCACATGAGATCTTCATAGTATCTGGAGTTTCTCCTTCTGGAACGTGTGTTCCAGCTGTTACCACTCTGCGGAGTTGTGAGGTTATAATGAGCATGGAAGCAGCTGCTTCCTCCTACAGTAGAGGCCCCAGCCTCTCTAATCCTGATCATTAAGAAAGGAAAGGGTGTGGAGAGGCAGACCAGTGGGCCTCTGCACCCCGGGACTGGCTATGGAGACTTGTGTTACACGACTGTTTTATTAGCCGGACCAGCAGGTACGGAACCTTATTGATCTGTCTGAAAGTGGTAGAAAGGATTAAGTTATGTGAAACAGCTGGAGCAAGCGATTACAAAGAGCTGCCACCATTTTAGTTCGGCTCATCAGACGACGTTGAAGTCGCTCAGCCAAGAAAAAGACACAGTAGCCTGATGGGAAACATATTCCCACAGCCTTAACCCCGCCGTGCACAAACCCAATCTCACACACAAAATATCAGATATGAAATATTTATACCTTGACCTTTCTCAGTAATGATTCCATGATTTAATTTTCTGTGGCTTTACCTTAAAGTGCAGAGAGAATACAAAACAGTCTAAAGAAGTCAGCAGGAGGGACGGAGATGATCTATGGAGACGGTGACATTTGCATTCGGCTTGTAAATACCAACACTCAAGCAGTTTATTCATAGGCCTCCTGTACTGCAAGCCTTGATTATACATTGGCAAAAAGCATCTTGCACTGTCTTTTAGTTTAATTCTTTAAAGACTCGGAGCGGAAACAGACGAGCGAGTTTAAAACGGGATATGTATATATGTATATTTGATACAAGAGGTGTAAATCACAGAGCGTGAATATGGCATCGTTTTGGCAAAACGTATGCGAGCTCATACCATGGAATGTCCCGGTGTAAAGTTAATAGTGTTACATTTGAAATAACAAGCCCACTCAACCTTGTCACGCTTCAGCTGACGTGTATGCGCCCAGAGCAGTGACACTAATAAGACTGTGTCTTTGAAGGAGTTTTATGTAGATTAGTAATATGCTAATTCGAAGCATGACCTCGGTGTTTGCCGGAGAAAATCTGTCTCTTTTTTTGATCTGCATATTAATGCCCAGTGAATAGATGGAAGCCGAGCCATGAAAGGGTTTAATAAAATCAGCAGGTAAAAAGCAGCTTCATAATTAATCCCACAAAGAGGAAGACTTCCGCTGACAACGGGCGCGCCTCGGTTTCATAATTAGGCTCTTTTTTGTTATTCCACTGCCTCTCTAGCACCTGAAACAGTGATTAATCTTTCACACCAAGAAGGACAAAAACAAAGACGAAACCATGATGAGACACACGCAACTTCCTCCAGGAGCTTTGGAACAACAGGTAGGAAGATCAGAACCCTGGATTATCCCAGCCAGACTCGTCAACCCCTCCCCTCAACAGTAAACACACAAACTAGCAGAGTTACTGACGAAACTCATTTTTCAAGAAGAAACACAAATGTTGGTCGAGTTCATGGGCAGTGGCTTTACGTGTGATGGTCTGTCATTGCGTTTGCTCTACCTAACCCCTCTTGACACCTGGAGTCAGGGACCCCCCTCAAAATGTGTAATATTCAATCTTCCTGACAGCTCAGCTAATGACCAGAAGGAACCAAAACAGAGCTAATAGGTGAGCCTCAAAATTGCTTTCAAATTATCCCCGATAATGATTCCCGTCCAAGTAATAAACCCGACGGTGAGCGTGTGTGTGTGTGTGTGTATGTGAGTGAGTGGCGGTGTGTTTATGTCAGGAGAATGTAGAATGGCAGGGCTAATTATCAACACTATTAAAGGTAAGTACATCCAGCTGCATCCCGGACAAGTCCTAATGAAGGACAGCAGACGAGCTGGACTCTTTCATGTGTCTCCTGTTGTTGGTCAGAACCTCTGCGCCGCCGCCCGCTTCGCTTTCTGCTCCAACTCGTCTTTCAGCCGCTTGTCTCACGCTGAGACTCGCTTTATTACTTTGGTGTTTATTTCACGAGCCTGCGGTGGAACTCATCTACAACGTTCTGCATGATACACATTTTTCTAATTATAAATATTAGTGTTCAGAAAGAATTTATTAGGAGACTTTGTGAGCTTTATGTTTATGAACTGAATTAGAGAAGTTATGAACTGCACAGCTGTCGATCACATGATAAGCAATACTGCAGTGAGAAAATTATTTTTGTGAATTCAAATCATGAGAAAACTTTTTTTTTGAAGGCGAACTCGCTTTTTCCCCCCCACACTCGTTTGAAAAAAGCTTCAATCTACGCAGCACTTTGAGGTCTCATTCTCTTTGTGATTTTTATTTTTTAGCATGCCAGATGTTTTTAGCGGGTTACATGTCTGGACTGCAGGCAGGTCAGGTTAACAGCTGGACGCTTTGGCTTCAAAGTCATGATGTTACACTTTGGACACAAAGTGCTTTTGCATCGTCCAGCTAAAATAATCAAGGACCCTTTCAAAAAAATAAAAAAAATTTAAAAAAAAGTAAAAAATTAAAAGAACTGTGGTTTCAACAGCTCATCAATGATCGCAGAACAAGCTAATGCAGAAACAAATTAAACTATATATTACATTTGTAGTTAAAGAAACAATAAATTTATTTTTATTTAATTAATTTCATTGCCCTTCTGTGGAAAGTGAACAATTAAGATCTACCTGTTGCAGATTATTTTGAATGTCTTCCATTGGGAGGTATAATTTACTTCTGACCAGATGGATGAGCTAATGGCTAGTCCAAGTGGAGCTGATACCAAAGGTGTTTGCTAACATCTTTCTAGTTTTATTTCTAAAACATCTCCAATTTGTAAATAAGTCCCCAAGGCTCAATGGGATTAACCTGTCTAAATAAAGGTTGAACGAAAATAATAGTAATAATAATAATAATAATAATAATAATAATAATAATAATAATAATAATAATAATAATAATACTTCTGGCAGAAACACAAATATTTATGTCAAAAGTACTGTCTAATACAGATGTGGTCAACTTAAGGCCGAAGGTGTACAATCTCCATCAGGCCCCCAAAAATCTCAGTTAAAAAATAAACAAACTCAAATTTAAAAAAAAAAAAAAAAAAAAAAAAGATTGATTAAAAAAAACAGCAATTTATCAATGAGACTTGAGGAAATTAAATTAAAAATTTTGCACAAAACTTTTTAAAAAACATTTTTTGTGTTCTGATGTTTCCAGAACTAGAATGAATCTTAAAGACTGAAACACAAGCATATAACTTTGTTTTGCATATTTCTGCTGGCATGTATAACATGTTAAAGTCACATGTTTAAAATGTTAAGCTAATGTGTATAAAATGTTAAATTGATGCGTATGTTGAGCTAACGTGTATAACATGTTGAGCTAACGTGTGTAACATGTTGAGCTAACGTTTATAACATGTTAAGCTAACATGTATAACATTAAGTTAATGTGTATAACATGTTAAGCTAACGTGTATAACGTTAAGCTAACGTGTATAACATGTTGAGTTAACATATTATACAGTATATTGTCACAAAAGCCAGTTTACAAAACAACTGTATGTCTTATATTCAATTCAATTTAATTCAAATCAAAAATACTTTATTAATCCCAAAGGGAAATTAAGTGTTGTTGTAGCTCATCATCCTGGTTTTATTTGAGAATTGTTATAGATACTAATAGCTGTGGGCAAGAAGGATCTCCTGCGGTGAAACCGAAGACTCTGGCCACAGATGACGATCCGTCCACCCAGATCCAGCTTGCTGTAAAATCTGGAGAGCCTCTGTTCTTCTGGGCTGCAGGACTGCCTGAATACCAGGTAGAACTCCTCCCTGAGTGATGGTCACTGCTCCCAGCAGTCTGCCAAGCTCCTCGTCACCACAGACAGACTGCTGAAGGTGCCGGGGGATTATCCCTGCCCTCCCGTTGTCACGAGTTAAGTTTCCCGCCAGCTCCAGGATCTCAGCGATCAGATACTTGAGCACCGCCACCAGGTTGACGGGAATTTGTCCACGGCACCTCCTTTTCAACTCATTTGAGCTTTGGGGCTGTAGTTGAGATATATGAACTTTTGAGATGTTAATCGGATGATCCTGGTTGTTAAAAATCACTTTGTTGTCATAGTCACGCATCATAACAAATACCCAAAAGTAAAAAGCGTTCAGTAAAATTCCTAAAGGATATTGCTAAGACTTGTTTTATAAAACATGCTAACTATGCTACAACAAGAAAAAGCCTGAAAAAGGTCTTCTAGATTATCTGGCATAAAGAAAATTAATGTTCCAATGCTTTATGCGGCCCTTAGATTGCTTAATTTAAACATCTTGATGTGGCCTTTTGTTAAAAAAATAAAATAAAAAAATAAAAAATGTTGCCCATCTCTGGTCTAATAAAAACTGATAGTGGTGTAAAGCTTTGCAACTGCAACAAGTGTTTGTTGCTATATTAAAGTTGCTTTAATGCAACAGTTTTCTTATTCTTGGCCCTGTGAGGTCATTGCCAGCTCGTTGATCTGATCAGGAACTGAGGCTGTTCAAAGACCTTTTTTTTTAACAGGTAAGTTATTAATTGTTCATAAGCTTTCACAGACCCCACTTCAAAAGATCCAATTTAGTGTTAAATAATCTATTTCAGCATTTTCCATCTTGTCGTTAATATCTAATTTTCTCACAATTTTCACAGCTGTTTTATTGTTGTGTCACAAAGTTTTATGTTTTAGGTCACTATTCCTCAAATCAAACTGTTCCAGTCCAAGAACAAAAAGTCATCAAAAGTCTTTCGCAAGCAAATTGTAAACACTTCCAGTTTTAGACAAACAGCTGATGCAGTCATTTTCTGAGTTTTTGTTCAGCAAAAGCACCGAACCGTCACGTCTGAAGAGCGATCCATAATTCCACGCTTCCATCCCAAGAACAAAACGCCAGTTCAGAAACACCCTGCCACATTTGGGCAGTTCATGTTTCCACGTGGAGCACTGCGAGTGGTTTTCATCTCAGCCTTTTTTTATGGACTGGCAGATTCCAGTAGGTCTTGGAGCAATTTTTGAGTGCACAGAAAGGAATCTTATGATAAAACACCACATTCCACCCCTTTAATTACTGTAACATGAGGAAGTCATGGTTTAACACATAATGTTCTGCTGTATAAAGGCTGCAGATCCTTCTCATACATCTTCACATAGAGTATTTATGATGCCAAGAACTAAGAAACCCTCTCTTGTTTAGGACCCTCCTGGACCACAGTTCTGTGTATTTCAACACTTCAGCCCAGTCCTCTGGATGCCAACGTGCAATATATCAGTCTCCATTTCTTCTCTAATGCATGTAACATAGCAGTTTGTACATTTCTAATCAGTGCTGCATAAATACATCACTGTCAACATGCAGCGCTGCGCTGACTTGTTTCTTCTCTCAAATTACAACCGTTGGAAGTGCTCTTAATTTTCCACTGCTCATGAATTACCAACGATATAAAATATTTAAAAACCAGCAGTAGAGCAGCAGTAGAAAGCATTTTTATAATCAAGCTAAGTATGTGGTGGTCTGTACTTAACTAAATGAGAACAAGGCTGTGCTCAAACCAAAGTTTGACCTCCACTCTCCACATTCATTTTGCAAACATATGTTGGCCATTTACCCGGCTCTGGACTGTGAAACTGAGATGGGGGAGAGAGCTCTGCCATGCATAAGAGCATGATCTAACTGGCTGTGAATACTAGGATCGGACCAGCGGTTAGCTGTCATGGAGGAACGTTAGCAAACTGAATGGCATGTTTGCATGATCCGATGCAGATTTTTCTGAGCACGGCTACAGGGACAGAGGGGGTTTTAACCTCGGGCCTTCAGGATATGAACCTCATATCATTCTTCTTCGCATGTGAGCACATTCACAAACACAGATACGGTACATTTTATTAGTCAAGTCAAGTCAAATTTATTTGTATAGCACATTTACAACAGGAACTGTTACCAAAGTGCATTAACAAAAGAAAGACATACATGGAGACTATTGGCTGCAGTCACTTGAGTGGTGCCACCTTTTTAGATAAGGAAAGTGACAACGTGAGGAAAGGGGAGATCAGAAACGACCTCAGCACAAAAGCAACATAAAAAGACATAATACATATAATACATATACCAGTGGAGTCATTGAGTTTGAGGGAAGGTAGGACAGCACAGTCCAGAGGACACCCACCCCCCACACACACAAACTAGCCATAGTCCTGATAAGAGATGTTTCTTTATCAGCCAGCTCGGTTGAACTCTGTCACAGGTCCACAACCTTGAAGACAGGATGGGGTGGGGAGGGGGACAGAGCATCTTTGTTTCCATAACATCCATGGAGGAATTGAGATTCCAAGGCCAGGTCCAGATTCAGATATGAACATTGTTCTGGGCCAGGCTGAACTCGTTAATTTCTGTGTCTGCCTTACTGTCTTGCCAGTACATTCTCTCATGGCAACTCCAAACAGCCAAATTTGATTACTTACGCTGAAGTCAAGCTTACATCTTCTCCAAGATTTAGGCAGCCCACCAGCAGAAGCACTCGTAAATGTAGTATCTCACTCAGATGCAACAGTTGGGGACTAGTTAAAGACACAAAACTGTGAGAAAATGTGTAAATGTTCACTTGGGATCCCACCAAACTTGTTCCAGCAAACTCTTTGGGAAATTTGTGACAAAAGTCAGTGTGAGTTCACACAAATATTAACAAAAATAAAAATGAAATACTGCTCTCGCACTCCAGAAGCAAAATGAGAGCCATTGTGCAGACTAAGAATTTTGGGAAATGCTGTTTGCACTTTGTCACTGACTCACTGAGTTGCAACAGCTGGAGACACAAAATCGCAAGTGACAGCACAAATTCATCCATCCATCCCTTATCTTTATTTGCTTCTTCCTTTTTGGATTGCAGGGGTCGCTGGTGCCCATGTCCAGTCGTCACTGTGCGAGAGGCGGGGTACACCCTGGACAGGTCGCAAGTCCATCACAGACAGCGCAAATTTTATCACTGAATTTGTACATTTGCACAAGCTCTTGTCAAATTACATTTTTTTAACATAATACAGATTTAGTGCTTACGAAGACTAAGCTAAGAAGGGTTCAAGACGAGCTCTAGAT
Organism: Simpsonichthys santanae; assembly: GCA_031762415.1. Classification (NCBI taxonomy): domain Eukaryota; kingdom Metazoa; phylum Chordata; class Actinopteri; order Cyprinodontiformes; family Rivulidae; genus Simpsonichthys; species Simpsonichthys santanae. The sequence goes on along the minus strand of JARVLU010000952.1, from coordinate 28,134,890 downwards.
ATCTGTGAAGAATTTTTGACTATGCTTTACAGATGTCTTGTCTTGCAAAATTTTACAACATGTTCAGAATTCCAGCAGTATGAGCAGCGACTCATGCAAGTCAACTTAGAACGTCCTTGAACTTTAAGACAGTTTAGAGGCACCTTTGTGAACGTTATTTGCAAGACAGCAGTCAGAGCCCAGTGACATACTGAGGAAGGATCTCACTGCAGCTGTTAATGACTTGGAGACACAAAATTACCGTATTTTCTGGCATGTAAGTCACAGTTTTTTTGCATTATTTGTCAGTCCTGGGACTTAAAGTGACATATACGGGTTTTTTTCCCATATTCATAATGTAATTTTTGACTGACGCTTTAAATTTCTAAGAACTGCAACAGCGAGTCTTCTCATGTGTGCTCACTTCACTCAGCTGGTGCAGGCAGAGAAACGCTGGAGAACTAGTGGCTCCAGCAGTGATGGATGGATGGATGACACCGCACCACCCAGGTGAAATGAAGCTGTTTGGACCATTAAATAAACGTATAATGAATGCAACGGGTTAGCTGTGACGCATAATTAATGTAACTTATATGCCGAAGTGACTTATATATATGCTTTTTTTCCTCATCATGATGTTTTATTATGACTGATGAGATTTTTACTCCAGAGCGACTTATACGCCGGAAAATAGGGTATATTAAAATGTGCAACGTTTTACTTGCATTGACACTTTATTACAACTCTGCATTTTGGTCCAAACTTTGCTGGGGGGGTTTGCATGCATATTGGCAAAAATGTACAAATTTAGTCCTCAAGAATTGCACAACTAAACCAAATGTTTGAGATGAGTTCCAGACCATCGCAAGAGAACGTTTGGAGGGGAATTCATTTTGTGCATTTTTCATACGTTAATAAATCTGAAAACTTAAGAGCGAAGCCCACAGATAGTTCTAAACATCTTAGAAACTCTATTGCAAATGCTGTTCACAATTTGTTGCCAACAGTCACAGCTCAGTGAGACACTTGCGCTATCCGTCGTGAAGGAGTGGAACATTTGTGTGATCTGTTGCAGTTGTGTCTGGGCAGCACCGTAGTGATGGAGGAGGTGTAAACCTCGGGCCTTCAGGCTGTGAACCTCAAATCATTCTCCTCTGTGCGCGAGCGCACTCACAGCCTAATTATGCCACCGATCCCCGCCAGCGTAAACACTCGTAAGGTGCAGCTGTTCTACTGCGTCTGATATTAAAGGACAGGGGGACACGGTGTCCTGTAGGCCACCTGAGAGGTAGGCCTCTGCAATTTATTCTCCCCAGGGCACAGAGCAACTTACTCAAGCAGAGAAGCAGTTCTTTCCCCCCATACTCCCTTTGAGTCAGCACCAGTTAGTGGTTTAGTGTGTGTGCACGCTAAGTGAAGCACTGCAGTGTGCTACAAGCGTTCTCCAGGATATTGATGTGCTGCATATTAGACAACGGACTGGATCGGCTCCGTGTGCTGTAAATATTCTATTGTCACTTTAATGCCTATGTCAATAGCTTTGTCCAGGGTAATTCAGTCTGCTGGTGTTTCTGTCCCCCTGTAGCTTCCGCCCAGTGCATCCTCTCTCACACACATCTGCACACATTTCACACACACACACTGAAATAGAGAAAATGAGGGGTGGAGAATAGAGATGGTGAGGGCAATCGCGCACACAAACATCTCTCACATACACACGATTACACACGCACACACGTTTTGCCTGGGGTTTTTTTTTTTTCTTGCCGTCACAGATGATTGGGTCCAGTTTTGGCTTCAGCTCATCTCTGACCAGCCCTTAGTCCTGGAGCCAAACTGTTAAAAGACATTAAGTCAGCACAGAGACGCGCCACTGCTTCCTCTCTGCTAACCACAGGATACTAAAAGTGTGTGTGCGTGTGTGTGTGAGAGAGCGAGATGGAAACAGGGTGGTTGCAGGCATAAGATCTACACACATATGTATCCAAATGAGCCCTTGCATGCGTGTGCGGCGCTCTCTCCTTGGTGAGGTCAGATAAAAAAAGAGGGGGGACATTTGGAGCAGGCCTTCGGTCCCTCTTGGCACGCCACATGCCTGTCTCAGCTCAGTGAACACACTGTGAAAAGCTTATGTAAATGACAAACCGCTCAGATGTGAAATCAGCTCTGTATTAAATTGTTTTGTTCCACTTGTCAGAGCTGATTAGGCCGAAAGCTCTCCAGAAGCTGCACAGGTATTGTGTTGATTGTCCTCGTGTACGAGCACGGGCAAAAAAAAAAAAAAAAATGTCTATAGATCATCTTAGGAAGGAGCATCTGTGTAGGTAGCAGGGCGCAATTGCTCTGTGGAGTGTGATCACTGGTCAGTTATCCCATGGCAGATTAGTCTAGTGGATTCTGAAGATGTTGGATGTCCTCTCATAGATGCACATTGATTGAAATCTGCCCCCATATGTATCCAAATCCACTCCACCTGTCGCCTAAAAGAGGCCAAATTACAGGTTTTATAAAGGTTAGTCCACTTACCGGATGAAAAAAGTTGTCATGCTTGAAAAATGATCTGCAGATCAAATACAGTACACTTTATATTTAGTTAAATGCAATATGAAGACAGTGTATGTGGAAAACTAAATACAGGTAGTTCCCGAGTTACGAACGGGTTCCGGACCTAAGGACCGTTCGCAACTCGATTCTGCCGTAAGTCGGAGCCGAACGCACAT
>JARVLU010000952.1:28021160-28033219 GCA_031762415.1 Simpsonichthys santanae | reverse complement strand
AAGGACAATTCACAAGTGATTTGGGGAGAAGATGTGTGTTTAGAGCACTTCGTACCACAGGCTTGTCACCCAGCCATCAGCAGCTTGGCATACAGCCAGCGTGCAGCCATTTACAGAGTCCGACAGCCAAACTGCATGCAGATATTTGAGCATAGCCAAGCCCTTATTATGAGCAGCGACCATGCCCATTATCAGAAATTTTCAACAATGAAAGACTGACAGCAGCATCCGAGGCGGTCTGTGAAGCCACAAACACAACAAATTTGCGTCATGAGTAAATATAAACAATCTCAAACTTTGCCTCTGATATGTCGTCTGTGTGGCGGCTCTTTCATTTTCATAAAGCGTGTTTAATGTTTGTCAGCTGTGTGAGAGCACCATCACGCTACAGACGAGTGCACTAGATTTACCGTCTCTCCGTTTCCCTCGTCTCTTTTCTCAGCTGTGTTCAGATACTTCAGGATTCATGCACACACGACAGAGTGGTCCGAGAGCGAGGGCGACACAGAGGAGGAGGAGAACGAAAGAAGGGGAGCAAATCTGCAAGCACTGAGAACGTGGTGCCAACTAGAGAGGCCCACCGTGCCTCTGTTCCATCCCTCCAGCTGAGGGCTTTGATTCGCCTGATTGTCTCCAATATTGAGACACACAATAAACACAACACTTGGCGTCCATTTGCAATTCTAATCAGGCCCTCTCAACCAGCCTGGACAACTCAGCCAGAGCCCCTCTGGGATATCACTCATCTTACTGCAAAATAATGACACAATCATCGCCATGGCTACGCTCCTACTACATCTCACAAGCGACAGCACAGAGAGGATATTAAAACATAGGAGTGCTTGGAGGACTAAATGAATTAGCCCAGAGATTAGTTGGATACCAGGTTAATGAAGGCGCCACGCAGGCAACACCCCCTCCACCACCACCCCGCAGCATTTGGGAGTGTCCACCCCCACCTCCTTTAAAAATTACAAGCAGCAAGTAGGCAATCTAGCATGTCTACACCTGTTTCTGTGCAGCATGCTGCAACAGGATTTCAATAAACCATCTTCTTTCAACATGATATTTTGACTATGTAAACTTATATTGATGGCTTTGTGATAGCGCGGCAAGTTGCAAAATTGAGAACTACCTGATACAACATATCATAAAGTGCTGCTAAACAGCAAGGAGGCCGTAATATCTTCATTATCGCCCGTAAATGTATGTGTTCCTTGTGAAGGTGCAATGCTTTGGCTTCTTAAATGCAATTTAAGAAGTTTAAGGCAAGTGAAGAGATAAATAGAAGCGTTGTTGAACAAACTACCCAAATCACACACGTGTGAATCTGAAAAGCCCATCTGTTGGCTTCTCCCGTGCTGTTTCCACTCATTTGACAACACTGTAATAGATGCTTGCAGATAAATGAGAGCAAAGTGACACGCAGTCATCCACGTTTTAGTAGCCTTGATGTATTTGTTTTAACAGTCACCTGGAAGATGAGCAACTCAAAAAAAAAAAAGAAAGAAACAGGCACATCTTATAAAACTGGTTATTTGACTTGCAAATCACTCAAATGATTCACAACGGTGAGAGTGCTCGTCTGGTCTCGTTTTCAAGCTAGCATTCAAGTGTTGATATTTTGTGCGTGCATGTGTGTTTGTACGCATGCGAAAGCTGGTGAACGACAGCCTGTCGGTGAAAGAGATGTCATTATCTGGATGATGTGTGATCGGGGGCAGGGTCACATCACTGGCATGGAGCCCACACTCAGAGGACAGGAAACATCACTTTATGATTTCTCCCAGAAAGGAAACACTCTTGTCACAATCTGCAATGCCACTGCTCGACCTCATTTGGAGGTTAGACCAATACACACAACACAGAAGTACAAAAGTGTGCAGCTCCTCCAAGACAATAGAATGAGAGATGGCTATCTCTAAAGCCTTATTTCTGTACGAAGGATATGTCTTTAGAATAACAAAGTGGGGATTTTTCTGCTTTGTTCGCAGGGCCTTGAAGTGAGGAGTTCTGGTAAACCTCTCCCCTCCCTGTCCTTACCCTTTGACTTTTTCTGTGTCACAACAATACATGGGGGTTTAGTTCAGTGTCCTGCAGTCGATCTGTTAGGGTGCTGATAAGAGAAGCTGATGGATAGGTTTAATCAGCCGAGCCCAAGGATCAAGACCACAGGACAGATCAATCAAATGTTGTGTGGCTTATAAAAGAAACAGCCTTTATCGGTGTCGAAAGGGGTCTCCTTCTGTTTTTTAGCAACAGAGGAAACATTAGTGAAAAATCCTAAGGGATTCAAGCAGCCTCAGTTGCTCAAACTGATGTGACAAGTAGATGAAAAAAGCCAAATTATATTGCTAAAAACTGAAGAAGAAAAAAAGCGACACGGTAAATGTCCTGGTTAGGCCTGTCACAAAAACAAATTTTACTGGGCAATTAATTGTCTCAGAAATTATTGTGATAAACGATAATACTGTTTGAAATTTGACAATTAGTAATTGTCAAATTTAAGAAGAAATGTTGGTTAATCTTTGGGTGTAGTACCTTTTGTGACCACTGGATCGCAGTATAAAACAGTTTGAACCAAAGGATGGATAGTGAGGGGAGCGAGCAGCGTCTCTCTTTAAGAAAAATGGTAGAGAAGACCCTTGACGTGACATGGTCTTTCTCTCTTTCCTTTTTCGTTTCTCAAAATGGTGGGCGCTCGGTGTGGTTTGAGCTCTTTAGCGTAGCATTTTTCACACAAAGCTTTTAATTTAAAAAAAATGTAAACAAGTTTTTAGCTTCTTTTTGCAAAGAACAACAACTTTTTACACGAAGGCATGTGAACTTTAGAGCTTCAACAAGACGGAGGTTTTTTTCCCCGAGGTCGGCCTGTTAGCTTAGCTCTTAGCTTCTCAGCTTAGCTACTTTAAACAATCCAAAAACGCAATTTTGGACGGTTGAAATGGATTTTTAAGAAAAGAGAAAAAAGAGAAAGGGAGGGGTCAGTGAAGAGCACTGGAGTTGAGCCTTTTGTCATCCAGTGTCTTCAGAAAGAGAGAGACACGATAAAGTCGATACATGAAAATGAGGTTGATAATTTTTACTTATCAAGCGATTTGAATTGATTTATTGTTTATCGCGACAGGCCTAGTCCCGGTCAAATCAGTTTCATATCTAGAAAAAACAACTAATAAACTCCCCTTTTTGAAACAAAACGCCTAAACTAAAGCATGCACATAAAATGAAATAAACAAGGAAGACAAGAAAGTTACACACTATTAATGCTATCTATACAAGACAATGCAAAAAACTTTCATAAATGTAGGACGCGGCTCCTTCTTGTCTCTTAAAAGCAGTTTCTTATCAGAAAACCTGAGTGACAAGTCTATTCTCTGCTTACAATCCCAGCTCATGATCGTAAAAGACAGCTACACATGTCCCTTCAAATCCGAGACAAATTAGTTGCTTCTTTCTTCCCCCCTTTTGAATGAAAGATCTTATCCAGGCAGATGTGCTTAAGTTGTCAGAGGGTTTCTAAAACCCATATTGAACAACATATTGACTGATGCAATCACAGAGACACACATCATTAGGCTCATTAACAGTGAACGTAAAAGGGAGGGGGAGAGGATGGCCTAACTGGTGCAGCGGGAGTCTGTGCCTGCTCTGATAACGCTCGCCTTTAACAAGCAATAAGAGCAGACGGGATGCAGGTTGTCTGTGCTAAAATGAAATGTGTATGAAGTGCGTGCTAATAAATAGCTCGTCTGACATGACGTGCAGTTTGCTCTGCGATAACCGGGCAGATTGTGGCCTCGTAAAGACGCTACATGTGTTGTTTTAGGAAGCCATTACAAACAGGGCCATCTCCATTACAAGGGCTATCTGATCATTATTACCACCATCTGCAACGCACACTCAAACCATAATCTGTACAAGCCAACCACAGCTGACTCCTGAGCTGTTGCACAACACACACCATAATAACTTCCGCTGTGATGTACGTTCTAACGTGACAGGGCAGCTGTTGCCTTCGTCACATTGCTTGCTTTTGGTCCAACACATTTAAGTAAACCGACACACAGCGGTCCTGATTTGTGAGGCCCCTCTTTTTCTTTTGCTGGGCTGAATCCTAACATCCGTGCAATGCAGTTGCAATCTCCCCGGCCGGAGCCACTCACACCCTTCAAAGGCTCATCACAGGACGCACGTCTAATGCAGAGAGATGGTGGGTTAAAGCCTCAGCTAGGCATGCCGCTTTGAAGCGACAGCCCCTGCCCCTCAAATAGGAGCCAAATCATTTCCCTTTTCCTTCTTCTCTTCCATTGTGGGAGAGGCGCAACCAGACGCTCCACTTGGCGTGGACATGTGGGCCGCTTTCAAGAATCACGCCACTCCATTCCAGAGCAGGGCCACCGCAGGAAATGAGTCTCCCTCTGGACGCACAGGGGGCTTCTTCTCCACAACAAATTTATTCATGCGTTCATGTATATTTCAAATAAGGATTTGACTCAGCCCGCAGAACAAGCACGCGAGGCTCAGACTGAGATGATTTTGACAGGCACAAGGTGCTACAACCAGAAGTGTATAAATAAATCAGAAAAAAAAAATGCAACAAATAAAGCTAGGAAGAGCGGTGACGCGGGCCTGGGTGCTGCATGCAGAAGAAAGGACTCGCCGAGGTTTGTCTGCGAAGAAAAGAGCTTTCATCATGAAGAACGGCCGGGAGAGGAGACGAGAGAAGTGATGGGTGGAGGTTTGGGCCTGTCATGTTTCACAGTGGGGAGACTTGAAAGACAGATGAGAATGGCTAAAAGTAGTCCAAGTTTCCAGAACCAGTGAAGATGAGACAGACGAATGTTGGAGGATACATTAAGATTAGCAGGTTAAAACATCACAGCGTAATATATTTTACCACGGAGCCTTAAGAAGGAAAAACTACCTCAGTAACTCATTAAACCAAGTCAACGCAGCGCCTTCTGTCTTCTTCTCTGCATAGTTCATAAAGAGAGCTGAGAGCTTTTCGGATATTGTGTTTGCTTTAGCAGCCCCTTTGCTGCTATTTCCAATTTTGGGGAGATGAGAGGCTTCCACGGTCGAGCACATCATGTGGGAGAATAAACACACCATCTAATGGGAAACATGTGTGAGGGAGATGAAACGGCCTCTATCATATGAAAAGGATGAAATATAGACCCGCATCCTGCCGAGCTCCAATCACAGCCACAGGAACTCAACGTGGAAGGGAAACGCCAGCTCTCACCCCCACCACCACCTCCACACACACAGACACCCTGTTGCCCGACAGGAGCTCTCACTCAACGCACACACACAAGCTGCCAATATGGCCATTCTGGAGCAGACTCATGTGGAGACGAGTCTGACAGTGACATCTCCATTCAGTCTTGAATTCTTTTTTTCTTCTTCCAAACGTGCATGAACACGACACACACACAGAGCCAGAGGCCATGGGAGTAGGAGGAGGAGCAGGACTGGGGCATTAAAAAAATACTCTCTGCCATGGGTCTCCGTTGGGTTTAACTCTGCATTATGGGAAGATTAGACTTGGGGTGCTTTACTATCTGATGTCATTGTTGCTTTTTCGTTGTCTGGATGGCTTACGGAGGTCGGACCTGATGGCAGGCGCATTTCTCTCCAAACAAAATGCTCAGTGCTGCAAGTTGTGATTGATTGCAGGTTCCTATTGTATCTGTCTGGTATGTCTCTATTGGAAGACAAATTAGTGGAACACAAAAAAAAAACCTGATGGAAAACGCTTCACATATGACTCCATCAATCAAGTCAGCAATCAAAATAATTAAATTAAGAGAACTAAATCCTGCTGGCTTATGAGTCTCTGCTCCAATAGCCCAGAAACAAACTCAATTTGCAGACAATCCATAGATAACAGCATTAAATTCACTTTAAGGCTTAAATCTTTTTTTCCAGCACTTACATTTTTTTGAAATATCGAGGGAAATTCAAAGGAAATAGCAAAGTTATATTGTTTACTTAGAAGGGGGACAGCAAGGACAAAATTAAATCAACAACAGCAACTTCAAATGCATAAAGGAATTCCAGACAGGCCGTCCAGACAACTAAACTAATTTGCAAGTTGTTCAAAACGCAAGAAACTTTGCTAATATTTTTTTATAGCTGTGGTAAATGGTTATACATCAGAGATGCAGGACTGTGGACAGACTGGGAGAAGGAGGCTGCTGAATATGTGTGTAATTGTCCTTTCCACCCCCCGTTTCCGAGGTGTGAAAGGGAATGCGGGGTTGCACCGGGGTGTCCCAGGGAGAAGCGATTGAAGCGTCAGTCACAGCTGCCACACAGAGCCCCGGCATGCACCAAATCCCAGGCCCAGCCCCGGCTCCTCCGCCCGCAAAGGCCAGGCCTGGGAGCAGCAGGAGTCCCACAGGCCTTTTCTTCCAGCTTCTCTCCCCAGCACAAGAGGGAGCGGGATCACGCTGGGAGTTTGCTTAGAAAAGGTTGAGTCGAAGCTTGGCAGAATGGGTTAATGGAAACACACGCACACAAATGCTTTTTGGGCTGTCCGTCTTGCCTTTGGAGATGGTGGGAAATAAATGAAGCAAAGAAAAGCTTAAGAGAAATTAAACTTCCAGTTAACTTGTGAAAAATTGGAATGAACATTTGTAGAGACTGGCAGAAACAAACTAGATTTACTTGAGGTAAAAAATAAATAAATTAATTAATTAATTAATTAAAAAACTACTTCATAATCTTACAGTAGGTGCTATCTACACATATAGTTTTTAATATTAAATGAATAATTTTGTGGAACAAAGTTGTTGAGGTTATATCTTGTTCCATTTCCATGCTGCCTCTAATGGTCTCCATGTCCTGCCTCTCTGTGCCATAGATGGATTATGATGCTTTATAATTACCATGGGGGATGGGGACGGCTGTTAGACCGCCCATCTGCCATGCTGACACACTTACTGGGGCATCCCTTGGGAAGCGCTGGCTGCTACCACACTATTCCATTACTTTATCATCCGATCATTCTATTATCCCACCACTCAATACAATTACCCCATCACTCCATTAGTGTACTCATAACATTGAACAAAAAGCTCCATGATGGTCATTAATGATACATCCGGACGTGGTTTGGTGGGGTCATGCTTCATCCAGTGACTCGTCTTGGAATAATAATATCCAACGTGTAACTGGCGTTCACTTTGATTGGTCTCAAATAACCAAAGCTACAGGTAATATATCATATAGAGTTGAATTGATTTAATCAGGTGACCAATTTAATTGGACAATACTTCTACTTTTCAAAGAATTGGCTATCACCCATAATTATGCAGACTTTACCAAGCAGGAAAATGAAGATAAAGCAACCAGCTTGTTGTAGCCCACAGTTAGATATTTAAAATGAAAAATGTTTGTGAGTTTGTGTGTGTGTGTGTGTGTGTGCGTGCGTGCGTGTGTGTCTGTTTGTTTTAGGTCTTCAAGTTGTTCTTAGCAGTAAAATACTGCAAATGTTTAAGTTAAGGCTGTGTAATATGAAAAGTACACAATGGCCAAAAATTTACAAAAAATTGTGTTGTGAATTGTCTGCCCAAATGTTGATAAAATGGCATCAGCCATATAAATTATTGGGGATGCACGATATTAGATTTTTGGCCGATATCCGATATGCCAATAAGTTAAAACTTATTTGGCCAATAACCGATACAATACCAATATATTTTTCCCTAGATATACTTACAGAGAATACCGGTACATAGGTTTCTCTGCTGTGGAATACTACGTTATTCTGCATGGTCTTTGTGAGTTTGGCCTGCTACCAAATGCAGATGCCTAAAAAGGGGCTGAAAATGATGTAACACTTAACTTGAACTAAGTTTAATGTCAAATTGAATCATGACATTTACTCTCTAACACAATGACAACACTCAAACAGTGCAAATTTGTAAATTTTCACGCATCTAAACTTAAGCTGTTCACAAGCAACCAAGTGAAAAGTGCATATGTACCGGTAGTAGTGCATTAATAGATATACTTGACAGTTTCGTAAATTAAAAATTTACTTAAAACAAAGCCTTTTATTTCGGTGAGTTATTTTGATGAAATGGCCGATGTCCGATACTTAACAGTATCGCTAATATTGGCCGATACTGATATGTGCCGATAATATCATGCATCCCTATATATTATGTTATATTATATTTTCCAGTGCTGTGGAACGTTTAAAAAGACAAAAAATTTATATCAGTAAAAATTAAACTATAAATTATTAGCTTTACAAAAATATTAAAAACTGTATACTGTATTAGGTTAATAAAAAGTTCTAAAATTCAGGTAAGTATGTTTCGGCTACTCCCTTCTTCAGGGGTCACCACAACGAGCGAACTTGCATGAAAGATTTGGCAACTGTTTTACACCAGATGCCCTTCCTGACACAACTTGGGCCTGAATCCGCAATCTCAGGATTACAAGACCGCAGCACTGACCACCAAGCTACAGCCCCAAAACATTCTAAAATACAATTCATTACTTATTCAATTTGCACCAGCAAATCAATGAGATACATTTTTAATAATCTAAAAATAAGTTTCTGTCACAGATTTCAAGCCACTTTACAATCAAAATTACATAAAGGTGTAAAAAAGTACAAGTAAAGATAAAATTCCATTTGACTTAATAAGGTACTAGTATAACTAGCACTAATCAAACTAATGAGTGGACCTTAAAATAGTTATAATATATTAACGTGTATATTTGTTAAGGCTGTACAATATTTGAAAAACGCATTGTGCAACATTTTTGTTTAGTATTGCACAAGACAATAGCAATTACAATAAACACACATTTAACCAGTTTACTTACCCCACTTTCTTTTCTGTTAGCACTATCATCTTAATGATGACATCAAAGCCAGTGAGAGTTTGTTGAATTTACCAGATATATTATTAGCATTTATAACATGAATTGATACTTGAAATAAATATATTGCAGTCATTTGAGATATTGATATTGAAATGTTGATAAATAAACAATATATTGTGCAAAGGCCTGTCACAATAACAAATTTTGCTGGGTGAGTAACTGTCTCAAAAATTATTGCAATAAACAATTTTTTTTATTTGACAATAATTAGTAATTATTTAATAATATTAGTAATTATTGTCAAATTTAAGAAGAAATGTTGGTTAATTAGTTTTGAGTTTAGTACATTTTTGACCACCAGATGGCAGTACAAGACTGTTTGAACCAAAGGAGGGATAGTGAGGTAGCGAGCAGTGTGCCTCTTTAAGAAAAATGTGAGGGAGGTCCCTTGACGTGACATGAACTGTCTCTCTTTCCTGTTTTGCGGTTCTCAAAATGGCAGATGCTCTGTGTGGTTTGAGCTCTTTAGCATAGCATTTTTCACACAAAGCTTTTAATTTTAAAAAAAATCTGTAAACAACTTCTCTGCTTCTTTTTGCAGAGAAAAACAACTTTTTACATGAAGGCATGGGTTTCAACTGTGAACTTTGGAGCTTCGACAAGACAGAGGTTTTTTTTACCCGAGGTCAGCCTGTTAGCTTAGCTCGTAGCTTAGCTTCTCAGCTTAGCTGTTTTTAATTATCCAAAAATGGGATTTTGGATCGTTAAAACGGATTTTAAAGAGAAAGGGAGGGGACAGTGAAGAACACTGGAGTTGAGCCGTTCCTTCAGTAAAAAAAGAGAGACATGAAGAAACGATAAAGAAATAAAATGAAAATGAGGTCAATAATTTTAATTTATCATGCTATTAATTGAATTACTGTTTATTGCGACAAGCCTAATTGTGCAAACAAAATTTTTGTAATTGTTTTAATTTTATAAAAACTTGGAGAAAATTGTCTTGAATTTCAAGTAAAAGCAATACATTTTTATTCTATTACAGTAATGCAACTACATTTTTGGGACAGAACTTGTAAAACTTGTGAGAAGTCCTTAATATTAACCTATCAATTAATTATTACATTAACCTATTTTGTGAAAATATTAAAAATACTGATATATAACAAGTAACAGCATATGTACAGACAGATTTGCAACTACATATCCATGAAATTAAAAAACACAATAAAAGATATAAACTGAACAAAAATAATGTAATATTTTCTATAAAAATAGACGATTTCCCTTGTATTTTTTTACGGGAAACGCTCAATTATATTTTTTTCAAATGCAGGTCTAAAAGCTCGCATTTTGATTTATATGCCCACCTTAATGCTTTAACCTATTTTATTTGTCAATAAATATGCACTTCCTGCCCCATCCCACGTATTTTTGTCATTATTTGTTGGAATCTGTCATTCTTTCCACAACGTCCTGGCACACCTAATTCAAACCTTCCCCTAAGAGTCTTTGGAGTGCCACAAACTGGAGAAAACAGATCCCAGGTTGCTTGTATACCGGTGACAACTCCTGACGTCTTGAAGTTGTAGGACTGCAGCTGCCTGTAAAAGCTGCCTGCCCGCTGTCTGGGACTGGCATCTGATGAGGTCTGCCTCCCCAGCACAGAGGGGTTCTGTGAGAAAGAGTTAAGTCGATGAGGTCAGTCTGGAGGAGAAGGTTACGAGTTCTCCCAGTCGGAGCTGCGGGGGTAATGGTTTTAGAGATGGCTGTCACACAGATCCGTTCCACCGTCCAACACTACCGCTGATCTCCACCAATCCAAGTCTGCCTGCTTTTCAATCGCTCAACTTCTCCCTGCCTGTCCTCCTTTCTTCTTCTCTCCCTCTCCTGCCTTGCACTGACACATGGAAGTAATCTAGCAGCTCCATGCTGGACTGAAAGGATCTGTGGTTGAGCCCAAGGCTGAGTTTCAACGCTCAACATTAGCTTCCTTTCCTCCTCTGTTTAATCCCCTTATTTTCAACTGCTCTTATGTAAAAGACCTAAGACGGCAAACAAAAGGCAGACTTTGCCCATTCAACTTTTTTTACTTCACTTCCTGTAACTCTACTTGATTTTTTTTTTTTTTTTTTTTTTTGCTTTTTCCCTTGATTAAGCTAAACATATAGGTGAGGTGAGCAGAAGAAACCCCAAGGGAAGTTTTCCAACACCAGCGTTTGCGTCTCTGACTGCTTGGCAGAGTTGGAGCTGATGTGAACTTCCTGGCTGCTGCCAGCCAGGCCTCTGCCTAATAAAGCTGGGTCGCTAACTGCCTGTAAGGCAGCCACTGTTCAGCCACTCCACACTCAGCCACCACGCTGCCCCTCGACACTTTCACAGGGGCGCACTGGCACACTCCGAGCACTTCCTTAATGCTCAACTGTGGCTGGACAAAGAACAATGGGACAGCTCTGGGGCCAACACATCCATAAACTTAGACTTTACTTGAACCTTTAGCTGCAGAAAGAACAACTCACAGAATGAAAACTAGAGAAACTGCATTTACTGAGGAAATGCTTATTGCTGAAGAACTTGTTGAGAAACGGTGGGAATTAGCTAAAAACACTTAAATGGAAAAACAAGCATAAATCAGCAGAAGAAGGCAGAAAACACATTTGCTGAATTAGGTTTAAAGAAGCCAAAATGAACATAAAAATTAGTAAATTAGCTAAAAAAAATGTTGGAATTAGCAAAAATAAAATAGCTGAAAATAGCTGAAAAGGAATAAAGAAGCTTAAATTACCAGAAGGAAGTGGAAGGAGCTGACATAAACTCCAACAATGTAGAATTAGCTGTAAAAGCTGAATTTAGCACAAAACAACTAAAAATGGCCAGGTGTTTCATGTAGATAACCAAATAGCGGAAAAAGCTGATTAGCTGAAAAAAGCTGAAAGGCACATATCAAGCTGGAATTAGCAGAAAGTTAATTAGGCTGAAAGTAAAAGAAATTACCATAAAAAATGGAATTTATCTGAAAACAGCTGAAATAAGCTAAAAAAATGCTAAAAACTAACTGAAAAGATAGAACAAGCTTCAATAAGCAGAAGAATAAAAACATGTTTGCCCAATTAGGCTGAAAGAAGTAAAAGTGAGCACAAGAAAATATGAAAATGAGAAAACATTAAAAATTAGAAAATGAGAAAGTATAAAAAAATGAGAAAATATGAAAATAA
>JARVLU010000952.1:27890748-27904105 GCA_031762415.1 Simpsonichthys santanae | reverse complement strand
GAGTTCTTTATTTTGTTATATTATTCAAAGATGATCATTGTTTTGAATTGATTATTTGAATTGTTTGTTTTTCTTTAGAAAAAGAGCAAAAAGGGGCAGATATAAGATTTTTTCTTCTTCTGCCACCTTTCATTTTAGATTTTTTTTCTTTCTTTTTTTTCATTATTATGTAATTGTAATTTCTTTTAATCTGAAATGAATGAATTAAAAAAAAAAATAAAAGTTTGAACTTTATGCCAGCAGTGCATCTCAGAAACATTTGGACATGTTTCCCTCTGTGAAGCCTCTGCTCTTAACAACAAAATGAAAACTGAAACAGCTGCTGGAGTTTTTACACACAAATGTCCCGTTCTTCAATGCTGTTCAACAACCCCAAATCTTCTTTATTGGACTTTTTGTTTCATGATTGACCAATTGTATTTTTTAATTGTTGATGTCTGAATAATAATAATCAAATAACAATAATCAAATTTACAATACAATACCTGCTTGGAACAACACTTCCTACACAACACACTGAAATGTTGATCCCTTATTCTTCAGCCCGCACCCTTCAGTCTTCAGCACTGAACCTTCTAAAGGTCCCTAAGACCCGGTTTAAAACTTGGGGTGACCTTTCCTTTCAGGCCGTAGCCCCCCGGCTGTGGAATGCCCTGACCCTGTCTCTTCGTGTGACCGTCTCTGTTGATTCCTTTAAAATGCAAGACACTTTTATTCAGACAAGCTTTTAGTTAAATGTTTTATTTAGTGTTTTTAATCATCTGTTTTGTTTTTATTAATCAGCTGTTACTATTATTATTATTTGTTCTATTTTAAGCTTTTATTTTGTACAGCACTTTGTGATTGTATCTGTGATAAGTGCTATATAAATAAAGTTTACTTACTTACTTACATAGAACATCCGGCTCTATATCTTGCTATTTACTGCTTGCTGTTTCTTTAAGTGTTTGCCACCAAAACACTGAAGCAGGTTCAAAACTAGTGACATACTGTGGCTCCGGTGGTCATGTGACTTTGGCCAAAACCAAGCTCCAACACAGTGCTTCTGAAACACCAGTGTTCTTGTTTTGATCCATGCACTTGAGCTTCAGCTTAAAACGACCCATCACTACTTTACTGCATTGATGAGGCCTTTCTAAATACACAAGCTGCTCATTCTATAAGTGTCAGAGAATTGTGGTTAAGGTTTATGGATGTTTTTAACTACTATACTATGGCTGAGGCTGTTAACTGCCCATGAACCACGTGTTTGATGGTTCTTTTCTCTCAGAGAGCTGAATGAGGAGCTGATTTGATCCTGCATGTGCAGCTGGTTAGCCAAGAACACCATTCTGCCTGTGAGCTGTGAGGGCTGATATGTGATGTTCTGACCCGTGAGGTTTTAGTCTTGTGATTTGGACTAAAAAGTGCAAAGCGAGTCAGAGGTACAAACTGTTCTGTAGAAAATGTTTCACATGGATCCAGAACCTCCATGTGAAGATTTATAGCATCACTCCCTTGATTTAATTACATACTCACACAATAAAATGCCCAACTACACAATTTCAGGCGATTGGTTGGTATGCTGTTTAAAATAAAACATGCATTTCATAAAATATTTGACTGGTAGTAACCACATGTTCTGGCATTCTTACGATTATTTTGATCTACGGTACTTTGAAGGATTGGAGGAGGAAGTCAGGTGTGTGGAGGATGTGGTGCATATTGGACATGGTTTGTTGAATATGGAGCTGCCAGGGAGGAGGAAGACGTCAGAGCAGGTCTTCCTGTGTGAAGTATGAAGTGACAGGAGAGGATGCTGAGGTGAGAGGAGGAAACATGACCCTTAAAAGAAGCACTAAAATAATACAAACCGGATTCCAAAAAAAGTTGGGACACTAAACATTTTTTTTTTTTTAGCCAGCATAATAATACATGTAATTTAACAACAATCTGGACAAGTTTCTTTAAGTGAGAAACGTTTCGTCCTCCATCCAGAGGACTTCCTCAGTCTACGGCCTGCCAACCAGATCTGTCCCATAGGTAGCCTTCTCTGCTGTGCTTCAAGATAACCTCATGATGGAATCTCAGAAGTAGACACATGCAAACAGAGCACACCCATCCAAAACAATCAATCATTAACAATCAAACGTTTTAGGCCAGATGTTTGACTTGCTCCTCAGAAACAGTCTGAGGACACCAAGGCCAAAGTGGTTCAGGAAAAGCTTTGTAAGCTCAATCAGGCCGCAGACTGACGAAGCCCTCTGGACGGGGGACGAAATGTTTCTTCTCTTAAAGAAACTGGTACAGATGACATGATTTAATAATTTTTGTTATTTACCTGGATTGAGTTTAAAACCTTTTTTTTTTTTTTAACTCATTGGACACGTCTCTTACCATCAGCTAAAATGAATTTACTGGTAGTTAGGATGTTCAGGAACAACTCAAGAGCCACTAAAGTTCAAGCCTGCTATGACCTAAAAATCTGTCCAGTGAAGCTTCACCATGGGACAGAGGATCAGACCAAGGAACAAGTTCTGGACCTAAAAGGTGACAGCCACAAGTTTGAAGTTTGCAGCTGCCCACAAGGGAAAAAAAAAAGATTGACCTTCTCCACAAAGGTTTTCTAGCCTAAAACTGGATTAATTGGCTGCAAGAAGAAGTTTGGAGGAGCTAAAGTGAGGCTTTCAAACCTAATAACAATGTAGCATTCAGCATGGTGGTAGTAGCATCATACTGTGGTACTGATGCACAAAGTGGAGGGCGTAATGAAGGATAACACCTTTCAAACTCTTCAGCTTTACTTCAAATCAACAACTAAACGATTGAGACTTGGACACAGTTGGCTTTTCCAACTGGAACACAATCAACAAATGAACCCTGACTGGATAAAACCCTGACCCCAACCTCAAATAAAATGTGCAGACTCTGATTAAAAGCTGACAAGAAACCATCCAGATAAAAAAAACAAAAAAAAAAAAGTTTGAATAAACTATGAATTTATTAAATATGAACATTTCCAGCCTGAATTATACTAGAAGCTCGTTGGCTACAAAAAGAGAGACTGAGGTGCAACTTGAGGGACGTTTACACAAACATTAGTGAGAGAATGGATTTATTAAAGCCTGCAAGTAGATTTGACACTTTACGGATTAAAGAACATCAAAAATACATTGTGCACTCAATTCTGCATTAAATCATCAAACCCAACTATGTGGAATAATGAGGAAAACAGTCATTTCAACAATAAATATGAAAAACATTTATTTTCTTAAATGATCAACAAGGCATGTGGTCATAATGATGGGATCAATAACTGCAGACGGGTTCCCCAAAAAATTAATAAATAAAAAAAGAACAAAGTGAAATGGCCTTAAATTCTAACCGTGACATCCACCACAGTACTTGGAAAACTACATAAAAACACTCCTATGATGAAAACAGGAACTGACACAAATTCAGATACTTCTCATACCAAACTTCTACATTAAACTGTTAACTGAGCTCAAATACACACAGTATTACAGTACGCCAGTTCTGACTAATACTTCTAAGTATTTTAGTCAATAGGCATGCCCGCTCTTCAATAAATAAGGTGCCCACAGAACTACATGTTCCTATTCAAGAAAAGTCCCCCTTCTTTGACAATCATGTACTTCCTGAGTCATTTGATATATTTACCAAAACAAAATAATAAATAACAAAAGCAACTATAAAACATCAGTGGTTCAACAAAAGGAGAAAAAAAAAAAGGGTAAACAAACATGATCACTGCAGCTTTTAAATAAACGTGTGTGTGTCTCGTGGACATAGTGAATGTCTTGTAAACCTAACATGGCAGTTCATCACTGTTGGCTGCACTACACAGGCTCTGCAGACTCAAGGCACAGGCACGTCTGCGCTCCAGCTTCATGAGTATTTGGACCACGGTGGCATGTTTCCATCTGGACACATCTGATTGGATGGCAGTTATGTGCTGTGAATGTTTCAGACCCTCCCCCGCCCCCATTACTTAAACATAAATTAAGAGTTGTCACCTTCAGTGCAGCTCTAAAGACTGTCAGAATTTCTACAAAAAGCAGCACAAATGGACCAGCAGCTACAACTATGTACAGCTTGAACCTTTGTATGAAAGACATTTTCATTTGAAGACACGAGCAGCCTTCAGCTCGGCACCACAAACCAGAGCACTGCTGGGGCTCTTCATGCCTGTTCGCTCTGGAAGAATGCGTCTGCTCTCTTCCCATTCAGAACAGAAACAGACCTCCACGTGGCCTTACCAGGATCAGTCCCAACAGTTAATCTAATGTGAAGCTGCTTTTTTTTTTTTTTTTTATTAACACGACTGTACAGAGAGCCGTTCAGGCACTTTGGTCAACAACCGATGTAGCGGCACCTAATGTGAAAAACATCTTGAATCTACAAACCTCTCACTGAAAACTGGACGGTAGGGTTCATGTCACAGTAGCCTGCTGTTGCACATGCTTGCTAAAATGGTTTGACTTTTTGTGGATCTACACAGTGAAAATCTAAAATGAACTCAAGTTCCAGGCTAGTCCCCGCTTGTGAATTTGGTCCAACTATTTACAGAACTGTATTGGCGATATTACAGAGTCGAGGTGAAACCCCCTCTACTTCCCTCCATACATTCGCTCGATGTCAGACAGGTAGTGGTTCTTCAGCTCTTTCCTCTTCAGCTTGAACGCGTCTGTGACGAGACCAGTCTCCGGTGTCCACGGCTCTGGACTCAGATGGACTTTCACTGGAATCTCAAACCGCTGGAGTTTAACTACATGGTCAAACAGAGGAAGAAAACCTTCATGATGATCACATTAAAAAAAGAAATAGTGAATCATAACATCCAGACAAACTGACATATTTAAACATATGGTCTAGTTGAAGATCCATATACTGTAATCAGTGTCAGCTCTTACTTTTAGCAGCAACATCTTTAATCTCTCCCAGAACCTCTTTTTCCATGTCGGGGTGAGTGCAGAGGTCCTCCCAGTTTCCCTCGATGCCTTTGCTCTTAGCCAGCTCTGTCAGCTTTTTCTGGTTGGGAACCACGAAGCTGATCACATAGTTCTGATCGCTGTAGAATCACGAGGAAGGTTTTTTTTTTTCAATTATCAAGACAATAAATGGGAAAACTACATGCAAAAATCTTCTGTTGAATTTCTTACTCTATTTTATTAACAGGCCCTTTACTGTACCCAAAATGGAAATAAAAGCCAGACTTTGAATATTTCAAACAAAGGAGGGAAAAAAATGCTTCCCGTTAATTTTTGCTTTGCATCTGTTTGAATGAACGACCTATAATTGATGAAGATGATGATTGATGTGCATCTGTTCCTCCTTCTTGTTATGACTTCTGTTGTGACTTGGCACTTTACAAATAAACCGAACTGAAAGGTTTTTCATCCAAACAGAAAATGTGAAATGTATCATAACTTGAGAACACCGGAGTCTGATGATGTTAACCGTTTTACACTCATTTACATTTCCACACCGCACATTTTCCTTCACACTCCTGCAGGACCTTTGTTTATGCAAACAATTTATCCTCTGTCCACATGTTTGAATAATATTAGGATAGTAAAAGGGAGGTATTGTTCTCAGATGGCACACGAGTTCTTATAAAATTACAATAAAAGCAAACACAGCCTCGTTGGCTCCATACACAGAAATGTCACTGTTCCTTGATGGCGTCTATTGCATTTGGGACTGTGTGTGTCCTGTCTCATTGTAATTAAGAGCAACTGACTCACCTGTTGGCGTAAGCGCAGATGTTGTCTATGAGCGTGCAGTTTTTCAGAGCTGACTCGACTTTACCCAGAGACACGTAATCTCCGGCCTGCAGCTTGACCAGGTCTTTTTTCCGATCTAAATAGGACGATAAGAGCACCTGGTTATCAGATGTGCCGTACAGTTTGTGCAGAAACTACAAGCAGTGTGTGTTTTGGAAACACTGGATTAGCACTGAGTCGGAACGAACATACACACCCACAATTTGTAGACAGCCATCCGGGTAGACCTCCCCTATATCACCAGTGCAGAACCACCTCTGGCCCTTCTCATCCACAAAAAAGTCTTGCTCGTTACTTTCGCGCCTGTAGTAACCCATGGTGACGTTGGGACCACCTATCAGGATCTCCCCTCTAGGATTCGGCTCGTCTTGGCACGTGTAGCCACCTGAGTGACGCACGGATTAAATATCACACATTTTTATCTCACCATGAGGAAACATCTTCTGCTCTGCTCTTTGTGTGCAGCAGGTATCAACATGTTTTTACACGCTTACCTTCAGCCCAGTCCCTGAGTCGGACCTCGCAGCAAATCAGAGGAGCTCCAACACGACCGGTGCTGAAGTCTGTAACTGTACGATCAGACAGGAAGTGTCATTTCACTGCCTCATCAAACCATGTTCATGCCAGTCATTCTGCACATCATTCATGTTTATCCATTCAAACATGCACACATAAAAAGGGCGTGTGTATAAAACTAAAATATGTAAACAAACAACAAAAACACCCCATTGTTACTCTAACTACTTGCCTCTCACAGAGTGTTATATTTAGTGAGCGCTTAACGTTCATGAAAGAAAATCATTATTCCAGTTATGTGAACATTTATCCTAATGTAGTTTCATAAACACATCCAGTCTTTATCAAAGTTGCTTCAAAAGTCTCTTTCAGGAAGGTTTTTGGCTTTTTGCTTAGACACACAAAAATAATCTTCCTGCTATTGTGAAGCCTAACAATCCCAGCTTTGCTTTGACATCTGCCAGATAAAGGTTATTTTAACACTAAGACAACAAAAAAACAAGAATAAACGTGCCTCAACTTTTCAGAATCTTTTTTTTAATGACTGCTGACTTTAGACTAACAACTGGTGTTTTAAAAATCAACACACCTTCAGTGATGGTGCCGGCTCCACAGGTCTCTGTGAGGCCGTAGCCCTGACCCACAGGACAACAGAAACACACGTTCATGAACCTCTGAGTGGACGAGGACAAAGGGGCTCCACCGGACAACATCATCCGCACCCGTCCACCCAGAAGTTTCTTCACTTTCTTGAACAACAAGCTGCCAAAATATAAATTTGATTACAGACTGATTTTAGAGCAATCTAAAAATGATATGCTAATAAAGGAAGCGCTAAAGGAAAAAAAAACAAAGCAGGTTTCTTACTAATTACATAGCGGTGCGTCATAACCCCTCTTGACTTGCTCCAGTTTATATTTGTAGCCCAATGTAAACAGCGTCCTCTGGACGTAGCCCATTTCCTGCACTTTGCTCATCACATTCTTGTTGATGCGATCCATAATTTCCTTTAAAAAAAAAAAAAACAACCCAGTTTATTTTAATTTAAAAGAAAAAAATTGATGAGTAGAAACTCTGAATTAAGTAAGAAGGGGAAAAAACTGATCCAATAAGGATGGACTCTTACTGGCACAGCTGCCATCAGGGTGGGTTTGAGCACAGAGCAGTCGCCTTTACTTCCTTTTTTTATTTTAGTGGACTAAGGGGAACAGAAGCAGAAAAACTGATTGATGCGGTGATACAGCCATGAACAATCCAACAGAAGCAATGTGTACAAATATGAGCAGTTACAGTCAGATATAATGTTACAGTCATGGTTCTTACTTGGTCTGACAGTGTCTGAGGGGATGAGTAACCAATCCGGCAGCCGTGTGTGACACACGAGATTTCAGCTGTCATTTCCAGAACATGAGCCAGGGGCAAATAGGCTATGTAAGTGTCTTTAGGCCTGTCAAAACACAATGAGAGAGACGGGGGTGGGGGGAACAAAGGCCACCAGTTACCACAGGTTTTCCATACACTAAATGAGTCTAACTACAAGTTGAAGGTTACTCTAAGATCATGTTGAGTTGAAGTTTCTCTCAGAGTTGAAAAATGTCATCTCCAAGGTAAAGTGTATTTCAGCTACAAATTCAGTAGATTTTTATTAAAATCCATTTACTCATGAACTTACCCCAGTTGAGGGATGCGTTCACACTGGCCTGTCATCCCTCCAATGAGGTTACTGTGAACGATCATGACTCCTTTGGGCCTGCCTGTGGAACCACTGGTGTACATCACCACAGCCAGATCAGAAGGTTGGGGCTTCACAATTGGCCTTTCCACTGCAAGACAAAGCAACTGTTGTATGGTGCTGTATGTGTGAGGGTTGTTTTTAACCACCATTGGTTAGTAATTCAGACATATACGCACTGTTCTCCTGCAGTGAGCCCAGCTCTTGTACAGCCTCCATGCTGTGGATGGACAGTTCTGCTGGGTAGCTTTCTGTGTTCACCTTCTTCTGGTCTACGTAGATCACGTGCTTCAGTTTGGGGATCATCGGCAGCACTTTCTGCACAGAAAACCAGGCAGACAGGTTCACAACACAAACCTTAACCTTGTGTGAAGCTACTATGTGCCACGCTGTGAATTTTATCTTTGGAATCACTGAATTAACACGTTTGTGTGTGTCCCACCGATGTTACAGAAACTCCCTGCAAAAACCGGGTCAAACTTTGTTGGGGGTAGATGCAGACTTTAATCAGGAGATGTTGATTAAAGTTAATCCAGTGTGTTGGAAACTCTGCATTCATGCTACAATCCCCCATCACACAGCACCCTTATCAGTGAATGTTGAGAAGTGATGAAATTAAATGTTGAAGTTGTTTCAGTGTTGAAACATTTTAAAGCAGTGCATTTAAAATGAAAAACAAATTAATGTCACGCCTAAAAACATTTCCATGATTACTGAAGTCGTTCTTTCTTTCAGGCACAAGTACACATGGCTCTCCAGTTATACAGACATTTTTGGTCAGTCTCAAATGATTAGCTCATGATGTACTTAATTATAGACACACATTTTCATGAGAAAAGCCTGATCCTTAGAGATCAACTCACTTTCAGTTTGGTCTCAAGCAGCTCAACACTGGTAACCAGATGAGAAACTCCCGTCTCATTCAGACCATATGCAATCGCGTCTTCTCCCAGTGTGGCGTAGAAAGTCACCACTGCAACCATTAAAGAAAACTTCAGATTGAGAACATCTATTAACACATTTATTTACCGAACATGCCGTTTGTACTCACAGGGGAAGTTGCGCCTGAAGCACGCCTGGGCTGTGATCATCCACTCTGCTCTGGTTTCACAGAAGATTGCAATGGTGCTTTTGGGCTGCTGCCCCAAAGCTGCCAATCCACTGCCAAAACTACTCACGATGGAGTCCAGTTTATCGTAGGAAAACCAATTGTACTCTCCCATGATAAGCTACAACCAGAAATATTTATTTAAGCATCATCAGACAGTTTGGTTGTCATCATTCATTTTAGAAAAGGATTAACCTTCTTACCTTTTTAAAAACTTTGCCATTGGGCTGAATCTCGTTCTCTTCACTCAGTACCTCCCGGGTGCCAAGACAATGATCTGGTCCGAAACGCCGCACAGCATGGCTGAACAGTTTATCCAGTGTATCTACGCCTGGGAAGTCTTCTGTTGCCAGGGAGTCAAAGTGGTCCACCGAGCGGTATGGACCCTCTGGGCGCCCGGAGGTGGAGCGGGCTTTTACACGCTTGGACAGAGATTTTTTCTGGCCAGCTCCAGTGATGAAATACCAAGGTAGGAAGGAGAGGACGGAGTACAGCCATATCAAAAAGTGGACTGGCAGGAGGAGGACAGACTGGAGTGTGGAGTCTAACTGCGCCCCCATGCTCGTCTCTGAATGTGCGGCAGTCAAAGTCTGGCAAACCTTGTTTTTCTAAAACCAAAGATTTTTGAGCTCAGTCTTTTTTGAGAATAATCACAGCAGGTTGTTTTTCTAAGGGTCAAACAGCTGTCTTGTGAAAATATTTGGTCCAAAGTCCCCACTGAGTCAGCTGAAGTTGAGATAAAGACAAAAAAACAAACAACAGGAAAATGGTATGAGTGAAAAAAATCTGTTAGTTTTTTTTTTTTAAACAATGGTTTCAAAAAGGAAGCTGAAAGACGAACCAACTTTGTCTGACGACAGACTTCACACTAAAAAATACAAAACTATTAATAGTTTGTTCCTTAAACTTATGTGAAATACCAACAACAAGCTGCATCTGAAAAGTACTACAGCCAATCCTACCTGGAGCCCTACTATATACAGTTGATACTTCACTCAGTCACATCACTTACCTCCTCCTTGCTCTGCCCCAGTCTCAGTAACTCAATCGGCTTTCAGTGTTTGATTAAATCAACAGCTTACTGAGTGAATCATTCATTCAGCATTTTTGTTTAAACACCCGTTTTTCCTGCCACAAAAAGAGCAGGTCATCTTAAAGGTCATGAAGTACCGAAGCGGCGGAGACATGCCCCCTCTGAGCAGACTGACCACTATCCAATGATCACGGCTGCTGTGATAGAGCTGCAGACAACCAATGATGACACTCCTGAGGCTCACCCCACTCTGTGGCCAGTGAAAGGCCACTTTAGGGCAAGCTCAGCCTGTCAATGAGGAGGAAGAGCGGGTTTATAACGGTCTGATATACGCTCTAGTTCTGAGCGTGTCTGCAACACAGGAACAGGAATGCAAACGTGCAAATGTATATATTAAAGCTCTCAATTAGGATGTGGAATATCTGAGCATTTTAGAACGTCATCAATGGGATCAATCTAAATTTAAGATGGTGAGAAATTGTTCAGTTTCATAAATACAGTATTGAGCTAGACCAGGCCTCCATTGCAAAAGAGATCCAGGATCTGGCTGGTTAAATAAAGGTTAGTAAATAATGTTTGATGTGGTATTAGCTTTCACAACATCTCAAATAAAACTAGGGCGACAGATGACATCTCTGATCGTGGCTCGCCTATCCTGATTGCACCATTCTTCAGAAAATGATTCACAAGGTGAATCAGGATTTCCAGGTCAAAACGCTCTCAGTATTTTAGGGGGGAAAAAAAAAACCTTGTGCAACGACATTAAATGATGACGCTCGCATGTGCAACAAACTGACTGTCCTTACAACAGAGCATCCGCAAACAGAAAACATTCAAATGCCCACACTGTGTGGTTCACAGGAAGTGACCGGAAAATCCGTCTCCTTACAGAACAATCCAGACGGTTGCTCAGCTAACGCAACAGACGCACGTGCATGAATGAGCCATTTCCATGGCAACAGTGTCCCCTTTAACGCGGATATAGTACAAACCATATAATTTAAACGTTTTAAACCAAGAATAACCAGGCTTGTCGTTTTTATTTTTTTTTTGTTTCGAAACCATCACGTTTAAAATCATTATAAAGTCGCCATTAGGAAAAAAAAAAAAAAAAAAAATGACGGCGGCGGGCGGAAACTCCCGCCGTTAAAACGAGATGAACCAAGATGTCGTTTGTGATAGCACCGAGGCAGGCGAGTGATGACACAAAGCCGCCTCAGCTAGTTCCGTTGGGCAAGTTGAATAACGCACGAGGATGCGCGCGGATTCAACCTGTTCACTGGTCCAAACAAATTATCTCACACACGCTGAAACCACCGGATAAAGGCAGTAATGAGATTAAAGTTTTAGCTAGAGAACGATACCCCGGCTTAACTCTGCGAACCTTGTCACATTCTTACCTTGAGCGAAGGAAAACAGTCAATCCGTCGTGCCTCGTATCAGAAATGACCGAAAGTTACCTTTTCACTGAGGTCTAGGAACCCGGAACTAATACGTCATCTGAGTCCATATTTCTCAGCCAATACGAAGCCGAGGTGGATTTGGCCCCCTTTTTTTCCTACTACGTCAGCATGACAACAGGAAGTGAGTGATGCCTTTTTTTTTTTTTTTTAATGAAAATCTTTATTAAAAGTAAAACTTTACAACAACAGTTATCAACATACATTCAAACGAATAAACAAAAGCCAGGGGGATTATTCAAATAAACACATTAAATCAGCCAGGGACTTATTAAATGATAAAGCTCTATATATGTTATATAACACATTCATTGTTCCACACTTAATCTATTGTTTTGATGTTTGAAGGAAAGCGTGTAAACCAATTACAAAGCCTGTTTTTGTTTTACAGAAAACAGCTGTAATAATTATCACTAGAAAGCATTACTGTCACCCATCAAGCATTATTTTATCAACTGAAGTTATTGAAGTTCCATGATTTGGTAGATTATAATATTTTATTGGTTATGTATAGGGCTCAGAATAATACATTACCTTTAAATATCCAAATAAATTTTGTTAAAAGGCAAAGTTGTTATAATCTTAAGGGGACAGAGATATTTGTCAAATAAAAATTAAGAACTACAGTAGTTTGAAGGGACGGTCTACCTCAATCCAGGGAATTGGATTGTGGAATGGTTTGGAGAAGTCAATGTGTACATTTAAGAAAATTATCAAAACTGAATTGTTAAAAAAAAATGAAGTAGCTTAATGTGTAATGTATTAGAGTCAAAAAATTAAAAAGTTATTCATTTTGTTATGTTACTTGAAGATTACAGTATTATTGTTTGAACTAATTGTTTGAAAAAAAGGGGCAGATATATATTTTTTTCTTCTTTCTGCTACCTTTCATTTTATATTTTGTATTCTTATCATTTATGGAATTGTTTTTTTTTTAATGAATAAATGTTATAAATAAATAAATAAAGGTGCACAAATCAAATGTTTTATAGTTTTCTTGTTATTAGAGTCAGAAATGTTTATAATGTAATGTTCAGACTCCTTTTGAAAGGCCTGAAAACAGGGACTAGAGTGACTATTCATCCACTCAACCTTTATTTATACAGATTAATCCCATTGAGCCTCAGGGACTCATTTACAAGAGAGACCTGATTTTAACAAAGAGTGATGACAATATTGGACAACAATGACAACAATCATAAAGGATGTGTGCAAATTTAATTATTTATTTTTTTGACAATTGAAAATAAAATGGTAATTAAAAGGATAATTAAAAGGAAAATCCCCCCCCAAACAAACAAACAAACAAACAAAAAAACAGCTAGGTTGTAAGGCGGTGTAGAATAGTAAAAACAGCAACATGTCTGCATTGGGTTTGGCCAGGAACTTATCAGATGTTTAAAGCCACTTGGAGAGGTCAAGGTCGAGAACTTCAGATCTTTTTGCAAGACATTCCAGGAAACAGGAGCGGAGTAGGAGAAGTAAAAATGAAACTGTGGTTCATATTGGGGGAGTGGTGGCACAGTGATTAGACGGTGGGTTTGTGATCGGAAGATCGCCGGTTCAAACCCCGGTACCGACAATATCATTCGCACCACTCTGGGCCCCTGAGCAAGGCCCTTAACCCCCACCATCTGCTCCCTATCAGTTCTCTCTTGAAAATGAGTTCTCGTGGCTCAATGAGACTAACCTGGATAAATAAAGGTTAAATGAAAAAAAAAA
>JARVLU010000952.1:27758088-27769017 GCA_031762415.1 Simpsonichthys santanae | reverse complement strand
CCATAAACAGCTCGCACCTCTCTATAAGTCGCAGGGTATGCAAATTAGGCAAAAAGGTGCGACCTATACACCGGAAAATACGGTATATGTTATAGAGCGTCTAATTTAAAGGAAACGTCAATGTCTCCCACTCAGCGTCAAAAAGAAACATGTCAGCCAGTGGCAGTGGTGTAGTCGACATTTTTGTAGTGGGTACACTGTGTTTAGAAACCAACATACACTGGTTAGTTCAATGTATTCATCAATGTATTTTGATTTTAAAGCATATTGAACATTTCCAAATTTCTCTGATATTTGAATACATGAACAACAAACTTTGTGCAACAGTTGGCGTTGTATTAAAATCATGTTATGGAGTTTATAAAACAGTATCCAAATAAAACATGTTCAAGTATTACTGGTAAGTATAACTACAGAATTATACTATAATTTGCAGGATAAGCGAATGTAATCAAGCGCTGCATGCAGATAGAATGTTACGGAAGCATTTAACTGCTGTTTAACGTATCAATGACACGTGCTTAATGATATGTTACGTATCACTGGGCACTTTTAAGTGGGTATACTGAAATTCTTAAGCTTTTCTAGTGGAGTATACCCACATATCAAGTGCACTGCACCACTGGCCTGTGGCTTATTCATGTATTTCTAATGTAATGTGAAGAAAACTGAGCTCTGTTGTCTATGGAACGGTGGTAAAGGAGGTTGAAGGTACTGTAGCCACACACCCAAACTGTGAGGACTTATTAATTTATTTTAATACCGTGTGCTGCCACGTGCTGAGTGTGCTCAAAAAGTGGGCGGTTCTCGCTCCACAGTTCATACCTCTGCCTCCAGAGGGCAGTGTGGCCACGTCACTGTTGACAGGCAGACCTGCTCCCAGTCCGTTGTTTAACAGGGGGCCGTCAGAGGGCTTCAGCTGCCACGTCAGACCCAGCAAGTTGATTGCTGCACACAAAGACACGAGGAGAGAATGGACATGAGAGAAGAGGTGTGAGAGATGGCTGAGGGACATTTGATCTGAATGGTGGACTGTCAACAAGTGAAGGGGGAACAGTGCCGCCTGAAAGCTCATCAGGAGACCAACCATTTATGTGGCAAAATCCTGCAGCTGTTTGCACATCAGTCAAAGTTACATGTACTCCGGAGCACCAAACAACTGAGGCAAGACTCACAAAGCATGCAATTAGAAAGCAGAGAGGATTTTCTCTGCCTCAACCTTCCACAACCGTCCTTCGGCGCAATAACGTCGGCTGATTTTTATTTGGAAGCCTTTTCCACTGTCTCACAGAGCGCGAGTGACAGATTCCTCTCTGATGGGAACACTCGACGACTCCCCTCTCCATTCTCCTCTTCTTTTGTCCTCGCGTTGTGTTATTGTGCGCCGGCGGTGGCGCGAGGCTGCTCGAGTGTGTTCACTCCCCACTTTGTCAGCTCTTTTACTCTCCCCGTGCCTCTTCCCTGTTCTGTCTGTTGCCAAATGTCCCCTTCCACCCACACCCTCACCGAGAAAAACAAAACAAACCAACAACGCCAGGAGTGAGGGAAAACTCCGAGAAGTCACTGTGCGGTGCTTTCGGTTAGTTCGGTCATTTCTTTCGCGACGGGTTTGTTTCTGTTTGTGGTGATTGTTTAGATACCTGTTTTTTTGTGTTGATGGAGTAAACGACATCGTTTGCTTTTGGCTGAATACAGCAAAAGGCACAGTGCACCCTCTAGTACAGTCTTCACTCTGGTATTGTTGGCTTGAGCGATGCAACATACGGTTGCGTAGAATGCATTATGTATGTGTTACTGCTCCCTTCTCAGGCTCTGGTTTTATTCTTCACCACACTAGACCTTACAACACCTGCGTGCGGAGCCTGGGAATCAATTTTCGTCTTGTCAGAATTCGATCTGCACTTGCCAAGGGTTTGCACACATACCCGGATGAGTGTAAAAGTTTTAGGGCAGGCTCAATCCTACTGCTTCTGTTGCCAGTTCCTCTCTTCTCCCTGTCTATTCCTTTTTTGTGTGTGTGTGTGTTGTTTCCTCGTACTTTTTATGTTTCACCTCTCTTCTCCCTCCCTTGCTTCTTCGGTCAAAGGAAAGAGCTGACACCTTGGCTGCTTCCTGGCCTCCACTGTCAGCTCTTTTTTTTTTTTTTTATGGGGAGAAATGGAGGAAGAGAGGAGGTGGGGCTGGTATAGAAAACAAAAAGGCTGAAGGAAAGTGCTCTCCCTGTGTATTTTCTCTTAAATCCAACCTTTGCCCTATCCCTTTTAATCCCGCTGACCTTCATTCGCCTCCCTCTTTTCCTTTTACGCTCTCTTTTTCCTTCCACCTTTCTTTTTATCTTAACCTGTCCTTCCTTGCAGATAACGCAGACACACACCTGCAAACACTCGCACACACCTAGATGGTATCACAGCAAGACGCTGATGGAAAGATTGCCTATTGAATCAGCTGGAGACAGTAAGCAATTGTGAATCTATTGTGACGCTGCTCTCCATCTAGGTCACCCTCCAAGATCACATCAGACAGCACTGCGGTTAGCTCATTGTGGATGTCTGTTTGTTGGGTTTGTGTGTCGATGCATGAGCGCTTTGCTCAAATTAGTTTTCCCCCCGTCACTTAGCTTTTTGTTTCCGTTGGGAAAACTGTTTAAAAAAGTTGACCGATAGATGGCACACTTACTCTTTTGTGGCAAAACCACAAAAGCTGCCAACAGGTTTCTTTGCAGCACAAGACACAAAAAAGACAAAGAGAGACACTTGTTATCACTCTCCTTATCTCCCCGCCACCCCACCCTTTTAACAACCCTTCTAACTCTGTTAGGGTGTAATTTAAGCCTACAATGAAACTGCTGAAATTGATGTATTTATTTTTGTGTTGCCATAATTTTAAGCATTTTCTTTTGTGATCGTAATTGCCGTAATTACTGTTTTGGGGCCAAATCTCAGTTAAAATGAACGGACAGATATCTGAGAGGACAAGAGAGGCAGTCTGCTTTTAGAGTGTATTTCTCCTTTTTAAAAAAAAAAAATAAAAAATCTGCCTACTCACTTTGCGTGTTCATTTTGACAGAAACGCACACGGGAAAACACACATGTAAATATTACAGAGAAGGTAGAACACCAGCAAACATGTTGGATTAAAAATAGAACAGCGTCTTCAAGGGTTTAAATGTAATCTCAATTCATAATTCAGAGAGGCAAAGTGCTGGCTTATATCATCTGCTGAACACAGCAAGAAAAAAAGGCAACAGCACATGCGATCTGTGACAAATAACATTAGTAATGACAAAATTAAAAAAAAGAGAAAAAGATGAGATGGCCTCAGAAGTAGAGAAACTGAACGAGAAAGGTTAGCGGTCAAGGCTTCTTGAAGAAACCGTGTTAAACTTTAGCAGAAGAGGAGCAAAGAACAGAGAGAATAATGGCGGAACAGCAACAGAGAGAATATTTAAGAACGTATAAAATCTCCTTGGAAAAACAGGCTGCAGATGATGTGAAGGAAATATGAATACACCCTCCCTCACACGAATGAAGTGGAGGAACTGGAAAAAGATGGCACAAATTTAAAGGATTAGTGTCCTTGCATGTTTTTCACTGTTTGTAAAAGAGACACTTGAGCAGAAGTTTATATTTAAAGTGTGTGGATGGATTTTTGTGTCAGAGGCAAGAAAATACAGAGTTAAACAGACGAGGACATGTGACTTTACGGACAGAACGTCATCGTTTACCCCCATTAAACACATTCTATTCATATCCTCTCCCTGCCACTGTTTCCCTCTTGTCCCATCTTATGTCTCTCACTTTAATCTGCCTGGACTCAGCCTCAATCACAGTCGGTTTACATGACAGCTCCAATTGAACCAGATGTGACACCACTAATTGTACTAAAGACGCCGGATGGCCCCTCACATGTATTTGTATGTGATCTCTCACGTTGCAACTAAAACTACACAGAGAGCACGCATATTCAACACGTTTGCCTTCTCCCCTGGCCATCCTGATAAATGCATATTAACTGTTCTAATTCACCAGTAAATTAACAACTCTGACCTCAATTAGACTGGTAATTGTAGCTAAGACCATCCCCACACCCTCCCTTCCATTATTGGCCTGGCTTCTAATTGGTTTAGAAATATTTTTTTCCTACCTCCTCTTTTTTTAAACCTATCCCTGCTCTATCTGAATCTCCAAGGGCCTCACTTGGAGATTCAGATAGAGCACGTCACATGCGTTTGTTTCCCAAAACAAACACATGCACACATAAAGGCCCCTGAGTGTGTATTTTAGTATCACTTACACCCCCTTTCCTTCTCATCTTTGCAGCACAGGGGTCTAATATTGGAGAAAAGCTGAGGAAACAACAGCATGCCGCCCCGGGTTCTGAACATTCGGCCCTTTTGGGATATTACGTCAAATTTGCCTCATGAAACCCACTCATGTAATCCATAAATAAGACAGCCATCTTTTTTTCTCAGCTCAGCTCTGAAGATGCTGCTTGCTGAGATCAGTTAGCAGCCTCAGACAAAAGGACGGGGGCGGCGGTTGGCTACTGCCCTTGGGGGGAGGGGGGGGTCACATCCACTCCGAGAGACAAACTGTCTGCCTGGAAGATTGTGCACGCATTTGCGTATGCATGCCGCAAATTGCCTGGTATTAACAACAAGCACACAAAGCTGCGAGCCCCGACGGGACCTCCTCACCCAGCTGATGCAACTGAACTGTAATTGACTGCAACACAAAAGGTTATGAGAGTTGCTGGCAGCTTTTACCTGCAGAAGGAGACAACTCACTGAATCACACAGTTGAAATAGCTTCCTTACTGGCACTGAAATATTGACAGGGTCCTATGGAGATGTAGCCACGTGCTTATGTGTGTGTGTGCGTGATTGGCTAAATGAAAAGAGATGTGCATCTGAGTGATGTCGTCCTTTCTGAATCCTCATTTCCTCTTCAGATATCTGCACTGTGACCCTCCCTCCCTCCTCCCCGCGTCGGCCCACTCCGCCTCACCTCGTCCTCGCCTTACCTCAGTCCTCTCCTGCTCATCGATCTGTATTAGAAACAGGATATGAGGAACTATGCTATCTTATCACAGATCACAGAGTGGGAGAGAATGAGAGAGGATGAAAGACAGAGTACATTTTGGAAGCCAAGAGATGGAGAAACTAGAAGAAAGAAACCAGGGGGTGGGACAAATAAGGAGGAGGAAAGTGGTTTTGTTCATTTTTGGGTTCATTCATCTCCTGGTTTGGGACACCAGACAGGTCCAGCATTGTGGCTCTAATTGGACTAACGATTGGATCCAGATAAAACAAATGAACAAAAATGAATGAAGAAATAAATAAACGAAATGAGCCCAGGTCCCAGCTAATGCAGGCAAAAAGAACACCACTGAAAGACGGCATCCCTCAGGCTTGAAAACATGGAATTATTCACAAATTAAAGCACAAAATACCTTTTTGTCTAGTACAGAAAGCCAAAGGACGAGTGTTAGGACTCAGACAACTGTGCACCTTGCTTTGTATTACCTGACCTGAGCAGATGACCCATTTATCCCCTCTGGGTGCAGATGGTATAGCACCTTGCACCTGGTCCTGGCCGTGCTCTGCTACTTTTCTGGACTGGCAGAGTGCAGTAAGATTCTAACCTTTATTAGCGTGGACACCCGCTCCATGTCTGATCTGCATGCCCAGGTTCCTGCATCTACCATATGCCCTAGCAGCACCTTCACTTCCAAACACAATGCGAGCACACACCGAATGCACAACTACATGGACACCGACTCTGGCAATGAGCGACACATCCTGACCTCTCGCTGTTCCACCTTGGATCGGCAGACGGGACGCCACATGCAACGCGAGCGGGGACAGTCGGGTCAAGGAGCCCGGTTTGGAGAGGAGCCATGGTGCGAGCGCTGCGGATTCAACAAAATGCTCGGCCACTGAAACTTCCAAGGGGATACGTCCAAAAAAACCCAAAACCCTTTAAAAGAACAACATGCAAGAACACATATAGTGTTTCTGCTCTAATGTATGATGAATAAGACCAGAAAGTACATTTCTCTCCAATTTTTGTTTAGACAGAGGATTCAAACGTAAATGATTTCTCATTTGCATTTCTCTTCCCACAATTATCATAGCCTTTACCCCCAAAATGAAAATCACTGCATATAAATGGACTTTTATTTGTCATTTCCCATTTGACTGGAGCTCCAGTTAACCTGGTATTCATGTGACTAAGTTTAGGTTACAGATACTGTATGCATTTGATTGTGATGTATTTACATAGCCGAGCAGCACAGCTGCGAACGATAAAGCCATTAACATGTTATTATGTAAGGGGAGCGATGATGCGAGCGCGCCGAAGTGAGACACTTCTTCTAGCCTGGAGGACTGAGGGCAGTAAGCGATTGTGATCAGTCTGGAGCGGCAAAGACGGCGGTGATGGATGGAAAGTGGTCGGCTCCGAGGCATGAAGGTCACACTCGATGGCAGCGTTTGCCAAGTGTGTGTGCGTGAACGAGCATGAGAGAGCGAGAGCCGTGCGGCTCTGTTTAATCAACAGACAGGGGAGCTGAGAGTAAAAGCCTAAAAACACATTGTGTCGGTGTGTGTGGACGTGTGCGAGTGTGTGTGCGCTCTCATTCATCAGCGCTGACAGAACCATGTGGGGTAGGCTGCTGCGCCTGACGAATTCACCTGTCGCGAGCACGCACACATTCATATGAAACACTCCTACAAAGGTGACACGAGCGCCCGCTAGCAGGAGTTTACTCATAGCAGTCAAGGGCACACCCGTGTGTGTGTGTGTGAGAGAAAATAGTCCACCTGGACACAAGTGTCTTGACACATACTCCATCTTTCATCTATCACACCAGCCTCGAATCCTTTTTCCCACCACGGTGCGTCTCGTTTTTATTGTTTTTTTCCCGTCTTTTTAGTTTACATGCTCTGTCCTCTGAGGCGTACACTCCTCTTCTCTTTCTATCCTTTTAAGTTGTTTTGCCGTAGCCCCTTCTTCTTGTCCTCTGCAGTCTCCTTCTGTCCTTTCGTCTCGCTGTCACAATCCCTCTGTTCCCTGCTCTCTGTGATCAATTAGCAGACATTAGTCCCACGGTTATTCCAGGTGACAGAAGCCCCCGGGAGGCCGCGCTCTCCTTCATCTCTCCTCCTTCTGCCTTGACTCAGTTTCTCCTCTCCACACCTGGCTATCTTATCCGTCCTGTTCGTCCTCATCTTTTTGTTCTCAGCAGAGCAAACAACACATACGCCACGCTCGGGCATCCTCTCATCCTCCACATTATACAGCATAGCAACATATCAGCCTCCGCCCTCTTCTCCTCTGTCTCCCAAATGATCTATCCTCCACTTCCTGTCCCTGTTTATGTTACTTTTGACCTCAGCCACATTTCATCCCTTTCTCCCCGATCTGGCATTTTCCCGGTGCTGCCATTCACAGTGACGGACCTGTCTTCTCTCCTATATGCCAGCCGTTCACCTGTATCCTAGCAACCACCTCTCCTTTGGCTGGGGCGCTCCATGCGGAGCAAGCAAACAAGACGCCGGGGGAATGAGGAACAAGCACCCCCGTTTATCCTCCTCCCTCCATCCATTCAGTCATTCCTTCACATAGAGAGAGGAGGCCATACTCCGCTGGAGTTAGGAGGAACATGCTTCCACTACAACTGCTGCCTTTCTTCTCAAACTCATATACAGAATGATGAAATGCTCAAAGTCAGAGCTGCACATGATTGTTATTTTTCTTCTGTTTTTTTTTTTTATTTTTTTTTTTTTTGTGTGTGTTTATCTCATTCCCTTAGCTTTAACAGTGGGGTAGTGCTTCAAAGAAACACTGTCAGCCGTTCCCTTGAAGCATGCTTTTCTAAAAGGCTCGCAGTGTGTTCACATACATGTGTCTCCGGATGATTGTCGAGCAATTTTTGAAGCTTTATTAACGGTTTTGAAAAACACGAAAGAACAGAAAAGGAAAGGAAAGAAAAAAAAACACGCACACAACGAGATTGAAACGCTGTGTGCGCACACTTTTAAGGGGTAGGAGGACGGACACACATACACGCTCTCAAAAAGGAAAAGTGCTGCTCAGGCACATGTGTCCTGGTGTAATTTATGAGTGGGCTCCTGGGCGGACGCCTCAGAGGGGTCCTCTTCACGCTGCATGGCTCTGGGTGCTCTGCACAATCCCCCGAGCGATTGCCGGGGGCCTACACATACATGCGCACAATGCACAAACAAGGTACGACAAAATCCCCCCTATGAGAAGTGAACTCACTGCGCGCTTAACGCTACAAAAAGCTAGGTAAACACAAGGGGTTCAGGCTTGGCAGCACCGCTACGGCTCTGTTCAGCACAGACGAAGAAACACCCGAGCAGAACATCTCCCCACAGCCGAAAGTAAAACAAAACAATAACTCACCATTTCAGCTTTGTTTACTGAATTCCAGCCAATTGGACAATTAGGTTTGGTGGTAAAGCACCCTTCTTTATCAGATAGCACAAGTGAAGCTGCACTGTACGAGAAGCTGAAACTATCAGACCCACTCAGTTCCATTAAAAATGCAACACAACAGTGTACCATTATTTGTGCTTTCCTGTTTTGTTTGTGCTATAAATGCACCTATTAATAAAGTAATCTATTAGTTGGGCTGACAAGCTAATACCACCAATTATTAAGACAGACAGGCCCTGTAGTTAAAATTGTTTTGTCTGGCATGCACAGACACTGATGTAGTGGTAAAAAAAAAAAGTGTAAAGGCAGCAATTAGTCTGAATAAGACACATTTTACATTAGTTTTCTAATTAAATTGTTTTTTTTATGATTTTAATTATATGCTTTGAGGTAAACCACCATTCCCAAAAATGCTGCTGTTCATAAAATAATTTAATGTCCTAACGCTACTTGAATTACCAACCTGTGTGAAGCAAACAGGTTCAAACACGGATCATCTGGTGTTGAAAGCAACAGAATAGTAGTGGGTTTTTAAACGGGATTTGAAAACCAAGAGGGAGGGGGCCTGTCTGACCAGCAGAGGTACCTCGTTCCACAGTCTTGGGCCTGCTACAGAGAAGGCCCCGTCACCTCTGCGCTTAAGACGAGTTCCTGGAACTGTGAGGAGCAACTGGTAGGCTGACCTCAGAGAATGTGGTGGGACAGACAAATGTAGCAAATCGGGGATTGGAGGGTGGGGGACTGTTCAGCGATTTGTACATACAGGACAATTTTGAACTGACGATTTATTAATACACAGTCCATTATTATTATATGTATTGGTGAGACGCTTTAGCTCCTAACAGACAAACAGGGTTGAATGCAACAGTTAATGTTCATGTTTTAAAGTTCCTACGTAATGATTGTCACTTGTAGTATTTGTTTTCAAGTACAGTATTTTTCACTGTATAAGTCGCACCTTCTTGCATAAATTTGCAAGTACTGTATACTGCGACTTATACACTGAAGCGACTAATATGAGTTTCCCCCCACATATTTATAACCCAATTTTTGGTTGAGAGCTGACGATTTCATTCATTCTGACATGGAAAATATTGAACACTACCACTTCCAGCCACTAGAGGGCCCTTGAGTAATATGGCAAGCCAAATTTCTCATTAATACTGAGTAGGTAACATGGCTATTAATGAGACAACTGGCTTGCCATTGAAATCACCGTCGTGTCGCTACAGAACTCCTGGAGCAAACGTTAAAATAGCTGCATTTCACTGTGCCGCCTTGGCAAAATGCAACTGATTTGGCCATTAAAATGCATTTATTAAAGAAAAGTTCAACTGAGACACACCTTTGCTATACTGTCGAACAAACAAATAATTGTTTTTAAGTATTAAAGTTGATAAATTCTTGTTAAAGTCCTCCCATGCATGCTCTTGCGGCAGCCATTTGGCAGGCAATCAATTTTTTGGCACAACACCAGCCCACATTTCCGGGTGGTCAGCGGTGATGCATAATAGATGCAACTCATATGGCAAAGCAACTTATTTACGATTTTTTTCCACCTTATTAGACATATTTGGACTGAAGCGACTTATAGGTCGGAGCACACAGAAATGTTGCAATTTTTGTCTTTTCTAATGTGGGTTGGCTTAAAAAGTCAGTAACTTGCCGCGGTACATTTATTGATCCCCCCCCCCCCCCCACTAAACATTTCATTAAAATTCTTCCTGTTTTACATGAGATATTTTACTAACAGACACAGTTAGCTCCAAATAGTTATTGGGACAAATTAAAACAAAGTCTTGCACAGTCCAATATTATGTGGATTATGTATTGGTGAAAAGCTTTAGCTACTAAAATTGAGCGTTACAGCCGTGTTCAAGTTTATTTGGCTGTGGCAGATAGCTTTATTTAGAAAACCTAATCTGTTGTTGCTGTCCAACTAATGATTACTTTGTGCAAGTTTCATTAAACTTTGTCCGCTGGTTCGTAGAATATCTTGCTCACAGACAGACATGCGGTCCACACAGACGTGGACAAAAACATTATCGCATGCCTTTCGCCATATGGCGGCGAGCGATTACAAAAGCTGCTTGCATGCATCCATCCTCCATGCTTTCAAAGAACCATGAGGGGTTATCTTTTATGCAGGCAGCCCTGTCCCTTTTCCCTCACTGCTTCTGTAGCTCTGTACGTGGCTGTCCAGCGCAGTGTGACCGAGGAAAGCTCAGGAGGGGACGGATCTGTCTGTGTGCCCTAGGCAAAGGGGCCTTGATCTGCTCTGGAGGACACACACCACTCTCAAGGGCACTGAGAGGGGGCACACAAACACACACAAACGTTGACACAAGCACACACACAGGCAGACCTAGGAGCTCACGTAGAGAAAAGCAGTGAGTACAATACACACTGATGTCCACATATAAACCTGATATGATATGAATTGTGGTATATATACACTGTATATATA
>JARVLU010000952.1:27641861-27653072 GCA_031762415.1 Simpsonichthys santanae | reverse complement strand
AGTCCTCGAGTTACGAATGAGATCCGGACCTAAGGACCGTTCGTAACTCGATTCTGCCGTAAGTCGGAGCTGAACGCACATGACGCCGTAAGTCCGGATTTTCATCCGTAACTCGAAACTGAAACCACATGGCAAATGGTAACGACATTTTAAACACGTTTTTTCAAATTTTTTCAATGTAAAACAACTTAGAACGCCGTTATCTAACAAAATACCCTAAAAATAAACCTGAAAAAAAAAAAAAAAACATAAAATGCTGCATAAAAAGACAACGTAAGGTGTGATGACGTCACTGGGGGTGGCGCCGTAAGTCCGAAACGCCGTAAGTCCGAAACGCCGTAAGTCGATGGCGCCGTAAGTCGATGGCGCCGTAAGACGGGGACTGCCTGTATATATATATATATATATATATACTGTATATATATATATACATTATAATGTACATATAAAGGCATTTTAAACCCTTCCCACACTCTTGCAATATTTTAAACAATGTTTCTAAACTCTAAACACTCTAAAAGAGCACAGAATGTCATGATTTGAGCTCCCTGCCTCATCTGCTCTTTGCTACCTGCAAGCGCTCTTGGCCACGCCCACATCTAAGCTCTGCACATTGAACAGGTGATCAGCTGCAGCAGGAAGTTTACACTGCAGTGTGGGCTGCACAAATATGCAGGGGGAAGCTTTTTCTGCAGCTCTAGGCTGCACAAAGGTGCAGCAGGCACTAAATGATTTAAAATAATTTATTTTAAATAAAAATTCCATGCTGATTGTGTGGCTCATCCATCAATCAGCCAGTTGTGTGTCATGTCCAATCTTACTTTGAAAAACCGCGATAGAGTGAGTCTGTGATAAATGAACCATGAAGTAGCAAGGGACTACTGTATCAGCAAAGTTCTGACAGTAATTAAAAATGAAATAAAAATAAAGCCGGAAAAATAATCTGCTACATTCTAACAAGGTTGAGTCAAGTCTTTTGGGTGGATTCTTCTTTGTTAATTGTTTTTTTTTTTTTTTTGTTTGTTTTTTTTTTTTTTCTGTTATCCAAAAGACTTCTTCAGTCTGAATAAGTCTGACTGAACTCTTCTTCAGATTGAAAAAGTCTTCTGTATAAAAGAATAAACATTTCAACAAAGAAGAATCCATACAGAGGACCTGACTCAGCCCTGTTGGATTCATCTACCTGGACTATTGAGTATGCTTCAGGACATTCTGCTGCATTCTTCACCAAACCAAAGATAAAAATAACGAAAGCAACAAAACTGAACAAATCTAAACAAATTGTCCAGTTCGTATTACATTTTCCAAGAATACAAAACAGATAATATGAACAAAATCTGAAATCTTTATACTATTCCTTGTTTTTGAATATTCTTGGACAGATGAGCCTGATTAAACAAATCCTAATGTGTTGAAACCACAAGACAGACTCTGCAAAAACCACACACACACTTCGTTTCCACCTTGCAGTACTTAGTTAGCCTTGACCAACTAACCAGCCACACATGAACAGATCACACCCTCATATTCTGACTTGCACATTTTGTGGAATGAGACCACGCTTTCCCTCAATAACCTCTGCTGTGAACTTAATTGTGTATACTCAGGTATTGGGTTTCTGGCCATGCCTGGATCCCACAGCGCACAAAGAGAAACAGACGTAATGAACCTGACAATGAGGGAGAGACAGAGGGGTAAAAGAAGAGAGGGGGAGAGACATGGACCACCCAACAGCTGCAAAGAAAAACAAACCAGGCGAAGAACAGTGTCAGCTTCTATCACTATGTAAGTTATACAGTTAAAGATTGTTGTTCAGTAGCTGTTTGCCAAGACTGTATGAAGCAGAGAAAACGTGAAGGAGGGAGTGCGCTGGGAAAAAGCTGATCATTGACTCCGTTATGAGTTGTAATTTGGTCAGTGCTGCTGTCTTGAAATCTTGAGGTTGCGGGTTCCGGCCCAGTTGCGTCAGGAAGGGCATCCGGTGTGAAACAATTGCCAAAACTTTTCTGAGTGGGAGCAGCTGAAAGAAACTGGCACTAAATCTGTAATTTTTCAAATAAAACTTGAGGTTTTACATTTAAATTAATTCATAAAATGTCTAATTAGTTTTATGTACTGGTTTTTATTTATTTATTTATTTATTTTATTTCAGTCAGTACAGCTGGTTCAAATTTATGCATTCTATTCTGCTTTCATTTTTGAAAATATTTTACAAGCCTTTTCATTAAAAGCAAAAATTGATTTCATTCATTTTTTGTGACAATGCATCATATTATTTTTAAAACAACATTATAATTATAAGATTTTTCCCTACAATGCACCCACTATATTAAATATGTTGTTTTGTTTGGTTACTAGAATGCCCTATCAAGACTGAAATCAATGAACTGGAAGCTTTGAAGCTGATGAAATTATTTAAACATATTTTATCTTATCAGAATAGTTGTTTGTATACAGATGAGAAAAGCATCTAATGTTTTGTAATTCGCAAGAAGTATTTTACATATGGTCTGTTAATCCTAAACAAAATCAACTGATCAAATTTATTTATCAGTTGATCTTGATCTTCACATGCAATTTTCCTGGACCCTGTGCTTCACAAGGTTACATGTCATGTGTATTCACTTCAAAACATATACAATTTTGGTTTCAAGGGAGTTTAAATGCATTTTAAATTGAGCAAAAAGGAACAGTCTTGGAAAAAAGGAATTTGATAGAGAGTGATGTGGTCCTGGTGATGACCACCAGGGGGATCTGGATGAGTAGAAGGTGGGATTTTTGTTATGTTTCAGTGAAAAAACTGAGTGAACTACTGGTGAGCCTGTGTGAGTGATTTTGACTTAGAGAGAATGAAAGAGCTTGTTAAAGTCCTGTCAGTTGTTTTGTATTATCACTACAAATATTACAAATTACTGTATGTACAGTATATACAGTATCCTAAATAAAGTCTTGAGTCCTTGCATATTATCTGATGCAGTAAATTTATTTCCAGAAGATTAAGAAGTTGTTGCTGTAATTGACACTTTGTGTTTGTACGCCAGTGTAAAAAAGTTTATTACCTTATTGTCTCGATGAGTGGCTCTGGATGTTTGAATCTGCTGTTCTGGTACCTCTGGTTCTCCAGCCATGTGCAACTGACCTGAAGACAGACAGATGATGTCACTGTTATTTTCTGCATCTCTTGGTGCAAGTCTTACAAGTTTGAATAATTACTGCACACATAATAAACTAATAAAACAAAGAACCAAGAAATACATTTTAATATGAATTTATCCAAAAGATAAGCACAAAAGATGAATTTTCTTATTTTAAACAAGGTGATACAAGGAAAATACAGAAAATCATAACAGGAAATGTTTGCGTATTGATTTAACAAATTTACAAAACCTCATAGTTGTATGCCGTTTGCCCACAAAAACATGTTTTCTTTTTTTGTTTTTTTTTTTTTGTTTTATTTGTTAAACTGAGTCTATGCTTTATTTCAATAAGGACACTAAACAAAAATAGGTACATGTCAACATATACTGGTAAGTAGTATGGCATTTATGAATGATGTCAATAATGGGCTGTCTGTACAGTGCAGAAAAATATTGCATTGTATCCTGAGGAGACAAACAATTTGTATGTAAAACATAAAATCTACATATTATGCATTGTACATACAAGTTCAGTTTTTAATTATTTTATTTTATTATTTTGTCGTGAATTCATTCACCCCATTTGACCGTCTACACTTTCGGCCTTGTTTCTCTTTCAGGGCCAGTCATGGCTGCTGTTCAACACGCTGCCTGTCTGGACTGATCTCCCAGGACAACTGCTGAGCTGATGGTGGGATGGCAACCATCCACTACCATCATAACTAATGACCCTGTATGACACCCGCCCACCTGCCCCACTAACATATTCTCATGCACCCACATGGCCAAATATCTTCATCTGTCTCTGTCTCATCAACATGGGAGGGAGAGGGGTCAGAGTTCTGAAGGAGTTTATCATTCTGAAGTGGCACTGTTGCAATATGGGAAACTGTTTGACAGGATGAAATTAACACAAAAATGTAATAGGTTTGGAGGGTAGCATGGTGGCGCAACTGGTAGAGCTGCTGCCCCCCAGCGTGCAGGTTCCCGGTTCGAATCCCGGTCCAGGGGCCCTTCTGGGTGGAGTTTGCATGTCTTCTTTGTGCATGTGTGGGTTTTCTCCGGGTAGTTTCCTCCCACAGTCAGAGTCAAAGTCAGTCAGTCAGAGAGTCTTTATTGTCATTTGCACCACATGTGGTACATGTGATGAAACGAAATTATGTACACAGGGCCAAAGTTACATCCAACAATAAAATGTAAAAGAAAACATTACTAAGATCTAAGATGTAAACTAAGAAAAACACCAACTAAAAATACACTAAGCACTAATATCATAGATGCCTGAAGATAGATGTGCTTGGGTTTTCCATGTTTTGCCCCACATAAAATATAAAAAGAACATACACCAACTTATGTGGCAAAATAGAAATTAAAACTACTATACACTGATGACTACATTTGAAATATTTATGTTGAAGGCGTTGGTTACTTTATGTTTCTGTGAGTTATTCATTCCAGACACAGTCTTGACCCTTACAAATGCATATGCTGACTGTAAAGAAAAAATAAAATTATTTCTCACTATACCATTTTCTGTAAAAACAAGAAAAAAGACTGCAGTGTAAACAATTGTAGCAAGATAATT
Source organism: Simpsonichthys santanae (assembly GCA_031762415.1). NCBI lineage: Eukaryota > Metazoa > Chordata > Actinopteri > Cyprinodontiformes > Rivulidae > Simpsonichthys > Simpsonichthys santanae. The sequence goes on along the minus strand of JARVLU010000952.1, from coordinate 27,648,350 downwards.
GTATAGTCTTATGAGCAGATTAGCATACATCACTTAGTAAATGGTAAATGGACTGTACTTATATAGCACCGTTCTATTTGATCAAGACACTCAAAGCTCTTTACACTACAATCTGTGTCCTCATTTACCCATTCATACAACACACTACTATAGCTATACAAAGACTAATCAGTGCTTTATCACATTCATACACCAATGGGACACACATCACAGGCAATGAGGGGTTCAGTCTTGCCCAGGGACACTTCAGCATGTGACCGCTGGTGGAATCGAACCCACAACTCTTGCATTGGAGGATAACTGCTGTAACCACTCAGCCACTGCTGCCCCACTTAGTCTTGGCGTAACTTTTTCTGATCATGCTCTAGCACTATACTAACATGGCTAATATTTTTCCATCTGTTTTAATATTCTCGTCTGCTAATAGATTAACTAAACCTAAAGGAATGAAAACTACTTTAAATCTTGCATTTAGGTTTTAATTTAAAATTGTGTGGTCTTCACAATATTTCTGTTATAAGAGCTTCCTTTTGTCTGACACTGCTGTCACTCAGCCTTTACACAGTCTACCTCTTGTGTGTGACTGAACGACTGTACCCAGAGGTTGCACAGCTGTTTGGTAAACACGAGGCGCAATGCCATTTCCAGAGAAAAAAGGGGATTGTTTGTAGGTGTTCAGAGGTGCGGTTTGTGTTCTTATGTGGTCTCACAAGAAACCGCCGTGGATCAATAGGGAAATAAGGTCGCTGTGAACCCTGTAAACAGAGTTGAACCGGCAGAATTGTGGCTGTCATCCTCATAGAGAGAGAGAGTTGTGTTTGTAGGGCATTATAGAACATTTGCAATGCTTCAAGGTCGGAACAAGTGTAACAGTAAATAGGTAACATGGTGAACTTCCAGTTTCATCCCTAAAAAAGACTTTTAAAACCTTAAGGACTAAAAACTACAAATAGCTAGTAGAGGGCGTCAATAAAGTATCATGTAAGCTACTAAAACATAAAGCAGTTTCATTTAAAAAATATATTATTATAGTTTTTGATTATGAACGAACACAAAATAAATTAACAGAAACAAATTATTTGTATTGGTTAAATAAATAAAAAAATGAATTTTGGGATTTGGACTTAAAAAAAAAAATAAAACAAACAAACAAACAAACAAACAAACAAACAAACAAACAAAAAACAACGAGGTTGATAAACTTGAACTTAGACTAATGACTTTTATGGTTGCTTGTAATTTTATGAGTCTTTTTTCATTAGCTTCTCCAATTATAGACACATAATTTTTAATAATTTTACATTCGCTTAGCAGAAATTAAAACCCATTATCATTTTATTCCCTCAGTAAAATTTAAGCTAAAGTTTGCTTTGCATTATCAAACATGTTTTATGAATTCTGTTGAGATGGTTGAATATTATGATCCTTTTGCATCGTCAGGCCCGACATGGCCTGGACTGGCCAGAACCAGGTTTTATCTTGGGTTTTGAGTGTTGGCGTTGGGCAGTCTGACTCAGTTCCAGAACAATTTATGGAGACCAGAGATCTGAGTGTCCATTTGGACCAGACTGGTGCTGCAGATTTGACATCAGCAAACTGCTGGCCATTGATTGGTTGGCTGGTTCGGGGGTCTCGTCACAGACGAGTCATATTTCCAGCGACTGCTCTTTACCGCCAGTTTCTTCAGCGACTTGCTTCTGGCCAGTTGTGTGATAGTGAGAGCTCTACGCAAAATGTGCTGTGGACAAACAACGAGATGTAATTATTTCTGAACTGAGGTTGGAGATTTGGTCTTGCTATGATGATTCCGCACACATCGAGACGTCACTCTGCTAAAAGCAAACAAAACAAGAGCTGGGGAAAACCAGAGCTGGGCCAACAGTGACCGGTCCAGACTGGACCAGGCAAACCTTTATTTCTATAGCACTTTCCATAGACACAGCAACACAAACTGCCTCACAGAAAACAAAATAATTAAAATATTAGAGAAATCCGGGTTCAGAAATGACCATTTTGGGCATGTTTTTACTCAAAATAAATCACAGACTGCAGTCCATTTATTAGGAATGATTGTCATTTTTGAAGAATTAAACAGTCAAAGTGTTTACAAGTTAGAAAAATGAATGACAACGCCATTTTGATAAGTGCCTTTTTTCCAGCAGCACCTGGAAGGAACATGGTGCTAATGCTACTAAAAAGAAATTGCTTCCCAAAAACTATGGTAGTTTTCCAGGCAGGGGTGCGATGTCCAGCACAACTCTTGCCGAAAAATTAAACAGCAATGCTTGAAGTGAACCCATTCTTGTTGCTGCCAGCATAATTTCATTTGGAAAAGAGAACAAAAAAAAAACAACAAAAAAAAAAAAACTATGTCCATGAATGAGCTGCATTTTTAGGAGCCCACTCCCCAAGAGTAGTTCATTAGACTGTAAAAACAGAAGAAGAAGAAAAAAAAAAACCACAATTACCAGCTAAAGAATTACCACGGGCTCACATCACTGCAACTGTTGTTCCATTAGTTAAGGTATGAAAAAATAGTTGCACAAGCATACAGCAAAAATTGGAAGTGTACAATAAAATCTGCACACGTACCATAAGATTTAACACCCTTTAAACAATTTTTCAAATATACAAATTTCAAATTGCACAAGTGCACATGCATATGCTGTGCATACAAATGGTCAAATACATGTGCAAAAATCATCTGCTGCAGACGGATTAGTTACCCCAAGTGAAAGGATGAGCTTGCTTGTCAATGTGACTTTAGTGACTTTCTTACCACTCCAGTTTGACCATTTTACAGTGTTTTTCCTCCCCGGCTGCTCCCTTACGTTAGGGGACAGCAAACTAACTCAAGCAAAGACTTGGCAGTTGTTTTTACGCCGGATGTCCTTCCCGACGTAACCACAGACAACCAAGCCACCACATTCCTTTGTGCGGAGCAGAGAGCTGCCATATAGGGTGCCCGGGGGAGCTTATGGTGGGGGTTAAGGGCCTTGCTCAAGGGCTCAAAGTGGAGCAAATGAGGGTGGAGGCAGGTGTGGGCGTTTCTTCTTTTCCACCAACATTTTGATGTTGTCGGTACCAGGAATTGACCAGTGATCATCGAGTCACAGGCTCATCTTCTCTAACCTCTGCACCATTCCCTAGTGACTTTCTTAACACTCCACTTTGACCTTTTATACAATACGGATGCATAAAATCTGGTACCGCATCCCCAAATATGTTCCTAGCTATTTCCGGTTGGTGTTATTCACTTTTATTTTGGTACTTTACACCTGCATAGTCATTGACTAGTATATAAAAACTAATTTGTAAATTGTGTTGGCATTTTATGTTGTGATGATGACATGTAATGTTCCCAGGTGTTGGAATGACTACAAAGTACAGCTAAAACATACTTATATATGAACATTGTTTAGACTAAGTGTATTTCAATGAACTGGAAGTAAGCATGATACTGTCCAGACTGCAAAACGTAGCAAAATGATGACTTTGAGCATGTGCTTTAGTAATTGTAAAAAGGTCAATACACATTCTGCTTTCAACACTGGTGAAAAACCTGGGCACTCAGATTTCCTGGGTTATTGGAAAAAGGCAACCCCTACATTAAACAGATAAGTTTACACTGATGTTGCTAACTACCAAAATGTTAATTATGTGGACTGTACAGCTGAAATAAACAACCTAAAATGTGTGGATCATGCATTGATCATTTTCTAAGTAAATTTGAGTGTTGTGTGTGGTTATTGTTCTTAATGCCTGAAAGGCGAAGGCAGAAAAATCATGTTTTGCTTGTTTATGAAAGTGTGAATGTCTGTGTATGTTGTGCAGCTGCCATTTTTATTGTATCCAATGCTGTCTTTACTTACTCTACTTAACCAATTTATTATTTTATTTTTTAATCCTTGAGATGTTTTTGTCTTTCTTCCAACAGAGGGTACACCTGAACCTATCTGGACCTGCCATTCTGTGTATTCCTCCTTCCTGTCCTCTCAAACCCCAGCCGGTCTCAGCAGATGGCCGCTTATCCTAAGCCTGGTTCTGCTGGAAGTTTCTTCCTGTTAAAAAGGAGTTTTTCCTTTCCACTATTGCCATTGTGCTTGCTCAGGATGGGAGACTGTGACCAAGTGAAGATTTAACGCATCTGCTGGCTTCCTTCCTTAGACAGATAACTTTTACTAATTGTTTTTTTTTATGTATGTGAATGTTTCTGTTCAGTACCCTGAGACAACTTTCTTGTGATTTGGTGCTATATAAACAAATTGAATGGAAATTAATTGAATTTTACCAATATGTTTCATGAAGAACTAGACACATTTTAATGAAGCATTCAAAACATACTCATTGAATGTCATTGTACAAACTGATTACCTTATACAGTCAAATTGATTCAAGATGGCCACCACAGCTATCTGACCTTAAAAACATGTAGGTCCACACAGCTGTAATACAGTTGGTTTTAAAGATACTGAGAGAAATTTGATGTGCTAGTAAATAACCCTTCACCATACATACTTTGACCATGATGTGTTGTGATAATGCAGGACATTGAGCATAATGCAAATTTCAAACTATCTGTTTATGAATTAAAGCTTTAAAAATTAAGTAATAATGAAGACAGAAAGTTTAAATGTAATAAACTGAAATGCTGTCTCAGTTCGTTCAGTTGCCCAATAAGAAAAAAAATACATTCTGATTTGTGCATTTGGCCATTGATAGTGCAGTGGGCTCTGTTTAGCATAAATTAAGATAGGAGAATTGGGGTTATTTGATTTCGAACAATTCCACTTAAGTAAAAGAAATAATTCTTGCGATATTTTGGTTTAAAACTCTGATATTACCCATCATTTATTCTCAAAGTATTTCTTACATAACCTAAATACAGTACAATAAAGATGAACGATGTTACCCTTTTCAGCCACCACTCTGTATACTGTCAGAGCTGTATGGTAAATAAAATATATTTCAAACCTTTAATTTCCAATGCAGACGTGATATTTACTCACCACAGAGGATCACAAACAGCTCATCGTATATTTCCTGCTTCCACAGACAGAAAGTAATAAAATAAGGCACAGAGGGAAATTAACATCCGTAAATATTAGCTGTGAAAACTTTGCCCTTTTATAAGTATTTAACTCATTCAGAGGAGCAAAACCTTGGAATATTTTTGCACAGTCATTTTCTTTAGAGTCATAGCAACCAGCTGCTCTTATATTGTAAATGTGTGGTGAGGGGTACCTCCAGAAACATTTCAGAGGTGGTAGTACAAAGATGATGTTACTGAGAACAGCACAGTCATTATTCAGCTCAATCAAAACTTAAATTTATATTCCTAACAAAAACTAGCATTCCTTGACAAAATGCATTTCACTTGCCAAAGTTTTAAACAAAGATCTTGTGTAGTCTGTTGGCACTCAGAGCATGAGTTGTGGACAACTCGGTTATTTTCACACTAAATTTTAGCCCAGTATCAGTAAAATCCAGTTAAATTAATTTTTGTGTTTATTATATTCAATTACGTGACAGCCATCTTGAATTGAGTAGCTTCAAAAGTTAATTAGCTGTATATACTGTACACGTCTATTGATTATGTTCTGAGAGTTTCATTAACATCTGACTGCTGGCTAATAAAACATTTTGCTAAAAGACATATTATGCACTTGAAACTCTTTGGTCGAGTTGGATTTAGTAACTCAATGTATGTCTTTGTGTGTATTTGCGCGTTTCTTTAATTTACATGTATGTACTGTAATAAAAGCATGTTTTCTATTGTTTCTAAGGTATTAAAGCAACCAAATCTTTAAATCTTCTCATTTAAGTTTGTGTTGAACAATTACATACACCTTTTCTCTTTTCAGCTCAATGTTGTCACCTTATTTAATAGGCTAAATGTGTAAACAAAATTACACACAATTTGTAATACCAGGGTTCCCAGCAACTCTGGAAACCATGGAAAACCTGGCATATTACTTTCACAATTTCCAGACAGGAAAAACTCAGTATATTTGAGAAAAACATCAAAAATTAGGGTAAACTTTAGGGATTCGTGATATTATTGGCATGGTATTGGTATTGGCCGATATTAGCAATAAAGTTAAATATCGGACATTGGCCATTCTATCAAAATAACTCACCGATATCAAAGGCACTGCTTTTTGATTTGAGATATACAGGTAGTCATCAAGTTACGAACAAGATCCATTCCTACGGCTCGTTCGTATCTCGATTTGCCGTAAGTCGGAGCGCCGGCCGAGTGGCTGCCGTAACTCCGCATTTTCGGCCGTTAATCGAAACTGAAACCACATGGCGGCCGTAACGTCTTTTAAAACACTTTTTTCAATGTAAAACAACAACAGCTTAGTTAGAACGCCGATTTAATGGGTTTCCAAGCAGTTAGCTAACAAAATACCCTACAAAAAAATCGAAAAAAAAAACAAAAAAAAAAACATAAAATGCTGCATAAAAAAGACAACGTAAGGTGTG
>JARVLU010000952.1:27610713-27622501 GCA_031762415.1 Simpsonichthys santanae | reverse complement strand
CATTATATAGGATGATAAACTAAGCTTCTATGCTACATGTGACACCAGAGACACTCTAGTACTTATACACAGTATCTAACCATAGTTAACTCATACCTGAGATAAGGTATCGTAGGAGGATGGGAGAGAACTCCAGGAGGCCTGAGAGAGTAGAGAACACGAGTTCTTTAAATTCAGTCAACAAGTTACAATGAAACCAAGCTACTCCACATTCACAGTTTCTAAAGACCATCCCATCTAACTACATTCACAATTAGGCCACATACACATCTAGACTAAACAAAAGCACACATTAAATGTGTGTTTGAGCATGTGTGTGTGCGAGTGTGTGTTTGCCCCACAGATCTTACGTTACATCCCACAGGACACAGCTCTGTGCAATTAGCATCCCATAACCAGTGATTACACATGTAAAATCCAATTTCTTCTTATCACCGTCAGCTGTAGACACAGCCCAACATACCATGTACTCGAAGAAAGATGGATTGGAGCAGGGGCTTTGAGCAGACATGAAAATCTATCTTAGTTATTCCACAAATAGAAAACCAATTGCATCTTTGTTACATGATATTATGACAGATGTGAGGGCAAAACGTGGTGCTGCATTCTAATCAGATCAGTTCATGTTGATCTTTACACCATTGCTGTCATACCCGTGGTTGTAATGTTTTCTAAGCCTCTTCAGTCGGTCGTTCATTGTGTATTTACTGAAAATGTTGACTCAGCATGATTTGACGTTGTTCTAATGTCCGGTTATATTTGGCGTTTTTGTTTTTCAAGTGACCTGTGACTGAAGGTACAGTTAATTAGTTAAATGGGGAGGCCTAAGTCACCAAACATCAGTGGTCAAATAGTCCTTGAAAAGTTTTGAGGATTGTTTTTCTCATTTTATTCTGCCAAAATAGAAATCTTTCTCAACACAAGCTCGAACCAAAAACAGTTCAGCGACAGGACGTTGTTTAAAGCAGGACCAAACGTTTCCAAAGTGGACTTTCTCCATCAAGACCCACCTTTTAAAATTGTTTTCTTTCATTATGATTTTCTTATATTTTGATTGGTATACATCTACTGGCTACATCAGCAACTGTTTTTCTTTGTTCTTTATTATTTACTGAGAAGTACCTTCATGCCTCACAAATTTCTCCTTTGCTTTCTCCATGATACACAGACCAATACTAATCATCCAAAACCTGTTTCTCCTTTGAATCTGACTTTTTTTTTGTTGTATGTTTTGTATATGATCATGTTACTTTTCTCTTTGTGTACAAAGACTGATGCATTGATTTGTTTTGTCAAGTTAGGTTTCCCAAATTATCCTCTGGACATAGATGCAAAAAACATTTACAGCAGAATGCCACAAACCATGGATAGCTAATAAAATGTTACTATTACAGAAGTCCCTCGGTCCTTCACGCATTGACTTTCATGGACTCACTATTTCGCAAGTTTTTTTTAATGTAAGAGCATACGTGACACACGATTGGCTGATTGATGGAGAAGACCAAACAGAGCATTGTGTGACCATATTCTTTGCAGCTGATTGGCTCAATAACCACAACATCAGTCTGTCTGCTCTCTTTTGCTGTGCTCTTTTAGAACATTGTTAACAACATTGCAAGAGTGTGGGAAGGGTTTATAAAAAATACAAAAATAAATATAATGTCTCTACTGCATGGATTTTCACTTATCACTGGGGTGTCTGGAACATAATCCCTGCGATAAGTGAGGGACTACTGCATTTGAAAATGAGAATACCTTTAACCTTCACTTCCTTCATATTTGCAACCATCATTGGTACCATAAAAGATGCACTCATTAAATAAGTACAAGGCTTTGTAGTAATTTACGTCAACACTTTGCCAACAAGTATGTAATTTAAAATTTCCAAAAAACAAGTGTTGTAACGAAAAACAAAAAATGTGTTTTTTTTTTTTTTTTTTAGGGGTGGGGGTGGGAGGATGTATTTTTGCACTTTTTGGTAGAGAAGCACCTCTGAATATTCTGAAGTAGCGATGCACCAATAATTTTCTAGACTGATTTCAATATTTATGTTAAGTCCCAACCTGCTTATTCAATTTCCATATTTTGATTTGTACAAAAATGTTTAAGGTTTAATCAAAATACCTGAATGTTTCTAATAGTATAATTTACAGTAATATATTTTACATTCTCTTCAATACTGATCCAAGTTACAGAGCATTTTCTTTCCTGCAGTAAAGTGAGCAATGAGCATACTTTTATACAAAATTATGTTTCATTTCAGTAGCCATCTACATTTCTCCTGTTTCCTCAGACTATTTTTAGACATTTTAAATAATCTCTAATTCTTCATTGAGTAGAAATGTTTCAAAACTGGCTTTTACTACTGTAAATTAAATTGCTGCAATCACTGACAGGATTTCTATAAATGTATTAATTTATTTAAACACATTTAGTATTAGCTCAGTTGGTCTTTATTTAAACCAGTAAAGCTTAACATCTTCTGATTCCTGTCACTAGCCAAGATTTTTTTTCTGTTTTGAATTGATTATAATTTGAAGCTCTTAAACATTCAAACATTCTTAAAAAAAATCATTGAAATTATTTATGAGTACATACATAAAACATATATTACAGTACTGATGTCCCTGTCCATTGATTTACTCACTGTTCAATAATGGATTAGTTGATCATTGTCGCTCCTCCCTACATGTTGTAGGAAAATAGTTGCGAGGGTAAAATCATTCTTATCTAAAATGTCTGGGAGAAATTCTTACTTCTTATTCATATTTGTGTTTCACATTGAATGAGAAGTGGAAGGGTAAGATACTTTTTATATATTGTTTTTAAATAAAGGAGGGTGGTGTGGTTCAGTTTCATGGTCACAATTAGTTTTATGGTCATTAAAACAGCCTAATACTAGTTTAAAGAAATCTTGTTTTTTGAAAACCAGGACTTTTTCTTATCTTGCCTATGGAGACCTGGTTGTATGGTTACTGGAGTTCCCAGTTTGTACCGCACCAAACTCAGAAAAGGACAGGTTCATGTGGCAAAACAGTTCAATAATGCTGCAAATAAAGGGGAAACTATCAGGAACTAAAGCAGCCATGCATCATGCAGTTTCATTTAGTAAATACAATTGTTTGGTTAAAAAAATAAAATAAATCTTTACTAATATTCATCCCAATGGCAAGAAAATGTAAACGTGTGTTCATTAAATGGTACAGTATATAAAACATCATACACCAATGTACCATCAGATAAGCCCGTTAGACTAATAGATTTAACAGATCTTTGCCGTTTATATTATAAAATATGGAGATACTGGCTTTTCATGTTGAAGCAAACTAGAACATCTTGTTTGTCCTTGTTTACCTTTATAACACATGCAGTAAGCTACAAACTTGCATTTTTGCTCAGCTCTAACCTATATGTTTTCCATAACTCAGACACACCATAATAATTTGAAGTATTCTTGCATTACATGCTTATCTCAGAACAATAAATTGACATGAGGGAAATGGGAACATCTTGTTGGAACTCACAACACTGCAGCCGGTGTGGGTACAGCAATGGCGGATATTCATTAAACCAAACGTCTATCCCTTGATAAAATTCATTATGTATTTGTGGGGGAGTGAGCGTGCTCAGTGCGCAGTGCCTGCGCGCCAGTACGTTTGTTTGTGAGTAGACAGCTTTGAGGGATAGAGGGGCCTATCATTAAAAAATCATTTGTGCTTGTTAGCAGTTTGACAGGAAAAGTATAGGCTGCAGGACTCTGCATTATGCTGGTTGACTTTCTCTTGCCCCACTGAGTAATTCTGTGGAGGATGTAAAGCAGGCAGGACTTGTGGATTTCAATGCCTGCAATTATGTTGCTTTTTCCAGATCGAGGCCACCCTCGGCCCGGTCATTTTGAGCATTCAGGAGGAAGGCTACTTCCAAACAGGTTCTGATTTGAACTTAAGTGCTGAACTATGATAACTAGTGAACTGATTTGCACCTTGGTTGAACATGCATCACAATCAGAAAGCAAACACCACTGTGCACAGCAGGTTCTTTTCCAGGAATCCCTTGAAATAACCCAAATTGCTGTTAATAGTAAAAGCCTCATTTTTTCCCCCCAGTAAAGAAAATGTTAAATCTTGTGGCTAATAGCTTCCAAAATGTGCCATTTAAAAATATTTTCCATTTTCATTTGCATCCAATTCAAAATTCATCTGCACAGCACTTTCAGATTGTTAAAAGAAAGAACTTCTCATTTGTGTTGTCTTTCATGAGTATTTTCTAGTCGTAGAAAAGTTGTATTCCTCTTTTAATGGGAAGTTAAAGTGAATAAATGTTTCAGTACATAAAGTAGAAAAAAGATAGGGGGAAAGAAGTGGAAAGGGAACATTTGCAAAATCATTCTTAGTAGTATGGATGTACATAAGCTTTAACTCCAACAGATTATATATTTTTTTATCTCTGGTTTCCTGTAATATTTTACCTAACGTGTGAATGCCAAATTGCATCTGAAAAAGAAATATTATAGAACAGCACTCAGGAAAGCAAAACTGGGATAATAATTTTTACACCTAACAACATTTTTTTTTTCTTTCCCCCAAATATTTTTTACAAATGAGTTAGCTTGGCTCAGTGTTCGGGAGGTCATCTACCAATCAAATGTTTGGGAGTTTTAGCTCCAGCTCTAACAGCTGATCTTGCCAACAACCCCTCTAACTAGCATATAGCATATTTTAAAGTGTAAGATATGCTCATTTGTGTACGAGTAGGACATAAAATTGCTGTATCTATTGTATAAAATATATTACTGAAAGCATTGCATACGTATAAGTAAATGAGAAACTTTGTAAAATGCTTTGCAAAAACTGGAGAGGTTAAAAAGGTGCTACGTATACAGGTTTGGAGCATTCAGTGAATGCAAACTACCTGTAGTACTACTGAACATCACATCTTGTCTGCATAAAACATTTGATGCAACCTTGATAAATGTAAAGCCCTACTGCACATTTACCATTATATTCATTTTCTTTTATCAGTCATAAATAGTATTTCTACGGCTGATTTCTGTAGAAAAAAGTTTTTTTTTGGTGTGTGTGTGGGGGTGGGGGGGGAGGGGTTATTTCAACCAGCAATGTGTTATATAACTTTAACTGAAACAGTAGGTGACTTTTTACATGCAAAAATACACATACTAGTGAACAACAAAAAAGTTACTCTGTTTTATAATAAAGCATAAATTGCTAATCTGCATCATGCAAACGCAAAACAACTGAGCAGACCACTGAAGTTTCTAAACGGTAACAAAAAGCCAGTCCTATCTATTATTAAAACTTCAAATGGCAGTGAAGAGACATCAACTTTAAGATAAGAACATGGTCAACAAATAAAAATAAAAATAATGAAGATATTGCTTTAAACTTATCTGGAATCTAAAACAACAACAACAACAACAACAAAAAAAAAAACAGAAGAATTTTTAAAAGCATGTAAAATAGGAGCAATGCAAGTAATACAGGGATTGAACTATTAGTAGCTTTAGGAAACCACTTCCCAGTGAGGCTAATAAAGAGAAGAGACTTAAAATTACCAGAGAGTAGACTGGACTCTAGGGCAATGGGAAAAGGTCATGCAGTCTTATTAACTCAGATGTACCGTGTTACAGCCTTTTGAGAGCATCAGGGTAAAAAGAACAATGAATGAAGTGATGCACCCATTAGGCCTAGTCTACAAGCTTGTAGTGTTTTGATCTTGGCTCGTTTGGTCAGGTCTGGATTCAAGAAGGTTATGTGCTCAAAACAAGGTCAACTGAATACCTCAATACACTGATTTTACACTGAGTTTGTTTACAATTAGAGCTTTGTTTCTCTTGTTGGCACAGTCGTACAAAAATACCAAGATTTACAAAGCTTGAAATAGAAAGACTGCTTTATTTACCATGACACATCACTTTTCATAGGTCAGTTAAACTCAGTTATATTGTGCCAACTTACTGAACAAGTATATTAGAGTATGTACAAAAATAGGTTAAATTCTATCCATCCATCCATTATCTTTACTCATTTCTTCCTTTTTGGGTTGCACGGGGGTGGGGGGTGTCATTGGTGCCCATATCCAGGGTTCAGTTCTAATTTAAAGCCCTGCCCTGATGATGATGATGATGATGATGACAGAGAGATTCAACCACCTCATAACAACCGTTCAAGAAGAGGTATTGTTGTTGTATTATTATTATCTAATTAACTTTTTAAATTTAAAATTACAATCTTATTAACTTTTCTTTTCTTTTTTTTCTTTTTTTTTTTTTACCTCTTTGGGTCTAATTTCCAGTCTGGGACAGAGATAGCAGCTGAGTCTTCTTCCTCCTGTTCAGGGAAATCCACCAGATCACCTGCAGCTAAGAAGTCTGTGATGACTGACCTCTGAACTTTTCCAGGGACAGGTGGGAGCAGGTCCAAGAAGAGTTTGTGAGTAATGAGGACCAATACAGCCTCACTGCACAATTAGCAAAGCTCTACCTCTTTATTCCTGCTACCTGTTGTTAGTGAGAGGTTTTCTCCACTGTTGGAGATAATGTTACTAAAACTAGATCTGTGCTTTTGACAGAAAATGTGGACAAGCCGGTGCATCAACAACATTCAGACGTAGATCCAGAGCTTTTAAAACTCCTACAGTTTGTGTTATTGATCTAGACTGATCTGAATTACGTGATGAAGGTTGTTTAAATGCTGCTGTTATTGGCCTTTACACCAAGCTGCTAGAAGACACATTCACATTCAGATGACGTCATTTCAAGCGCGTTAACAAGTTAGATGTGTTGCTGCTGCAGATCCAAACCTCATGAAACAACGTCCACACACAGCTTTGGATTTGTTCACTTGTCTTTTAACAAGAAAGCCATAACGTTCCCAAACAGGAGATCACAATGAGATTCTAGACTGCTAAAGCTGTTTGCTGCAAAATAACAGTGCTGTGCTGAAACACGCTTAGAAATATTAGTAGGTGCATAATGTCTTGTTAATAAAATTTAATGAGTGAAAAAATAACCGAAACGGTTCGGTACACCCACGTGTACCGCTACATCACTATTGTCTACATTAGATTCTCTGCTTATAAAACACAACATTTTAGGTTGTGTGGTTCAGGTTAAAAAAGTATCACAATATTGTTAAAACATATTTTTATTAAAAAAAAATTCCAAAGCAGTGTTTTTAGTAATTCAGTAGTCCCTAATTTATCACATGGGATCTGTACCCTGAAGCCTGGCAATAAGTGAAAAACCATGAAGTAGGAATAGTAGTACAAGCTCTCTGCCATGGCTGCGCTCTCGGCCATGCTCGCTTCTCCGTTGAAGAACGAGACTGAAGAGGAGGAGCTGCAGGAGGAAGTGTTTCCTGCAGTGTAGGCTGCACACAGGTGCAGCAGGTGCTAAATAAATTAAAACAATTATTTATTTTATTTTATTTTTTAAATTCCATGACAATCGCTCATCCATCAATCAGCCAATTGTGTGTCATGTCCAATCTTATTAAAAAAAAAAAAAAAGTAATAGAGTGAGTCTGCGAAAAATGAACTGAAAATTAACGAGGGACTACTGTATTTAATTTTTGTGGTCTAAACTATTATGACCACAACTCTCAGTTTAATTAGACTTTATTTCATTTTTTTGTCTTTGCTCATAATTATAAACAATATTTATGATAAACTGGCACTATTTGGTAGATAAACAACATGTAAACATATAAAAATATGTTAATGTTAAGTTACAAAAGTGATGGTGTTCACAAGCCAGAAAATCTTTGAATCTCAAAAGAAAAAAACCCTGCACAATGGATTTGTTTTTTGTCATAGCAATGACAAATGTTTCATAGTTTATTGTGTGCTGTCTGCTGTTGTGCTACATGGTGAAGTAATGATAAAAATATACTTCCTCTTGGCTTGATAAGAATGGGAAAAAGGGAGAAGAATAGCGAATGAGTCAAGGTGATGACAAAATGAGGGATCATAGGATGGGGCTCGTGAAACCTTTCTTTGAAGTAAACACTTTTTGCAGAAATGATAGGCCAGTAAAAAAAAAAAAAAAAGCACAAATGCAGTCAGCATACCAACTGACATAAAAAAAATAAGCCAGTACAGAGGATTCAATGAAAGCAGCGAGACAAAAAGCAAAGAAAAGCATGCAGCTTTGACTTGAATGAATGTTACGTAAGGGTCAAGGTTAAAGGCAACAGTTGTCTGTGAAACATTAGAATGGACCTTTCAGGGATTGTTACGCATCTGCAATTGCATTACTCACATATACACTTGCTCACAGAAATACAAAGCAGCGGCAGAGAATAAAGATAAACAGCTTCACAAAAACTAGGTTTCCATGGCGATGAGTTGAAGATGTATACTCTATGAAAATAAATGTTGCCTGGTGCACGAATATTGTGAGCGTCTTTATTATTGTTTAAAAATAGCAACACTCAAGCTATTTATTCATAATGGATGGAAATACATTTTTTAAAGTGTGAATGCTGAGGGATGAATATTTGCTGAAATTAGTTAAAAAAAGCTATGTTCTAAAATAAATGAAAATGCAAATAAAACACTAGACAAAAGCTAGAATAAAGCAGTAGCTAAAAACAAACAACAATCACACACCCAAAACATTAGCTAAAGCCCAAAGTAGCAAAACACTAGTTAAAGGTAGTAGAACACTAGCTAACCAAAAGCTGAAAGTTGCAAAATGCCAACTAAAAGCTTAAAATAGCAAATGGTTAAACAACTGCCAAACATATCAAATGGTTAACTAAAAGTGGCATAAGATGAATAAAACAGAGCAAGCATACTGAAGCAGATTCCCCAGAGAACATGTTTATTTATTAACATTTATGTAACCAGACCAATCCCATTGAGATCCCAGATCTGTTTTGCAATGGAGGCCTTGGACTGAAGGCAACGCAACATGTTTTTGTACTGTGGGAGGAAACTGGGGTACCCAGAAAAGACCCACGCAAGAACATGCAAACTCCACACAGAAAGATTCCAGGTCCATACCGGGATTTGAATCCAGGACCTTCTTGCTGTGAGGTAACAGTGCGGTCCACTGAGCCAGTGTTTTTAAGGAATCAAAGAGATATCAATGAGATAAATACTTGGATATGAAACAAATAGTGTGAAAGTATAAATGTTACAAAAAAGTCATAATACCCATTTACTGAATGAGATTATAGTAATCACTACTTTATTGCAGGGGATCTGTACCCTGAAGCCCAGCAAATAGTGAAAAACAGTGAAGTAGGAATAGTAGTACAACTATAAGTAGTAGTTTATTTTACAAAGTAGTATTTATACTGTATATACATGTATGTATATATTATTTTATTTCATTTTGTTTTTAAGTAGGACAATGCATATTAATCAACATGTTAGCAGTAAGCATCAGTGTAAATATGTTGGAGTTAGCACAACAGCTAATTTTCATCCGTTGTTCTAAGGCAGGTAAGAACAAGAAACATCCCACAAAACAAAAGAGCAGGGAATAATACAAACATCATCTATATAACATAACACAACATGAAATTACAATAGAGATATGATGCCATAAGAAAATAGGCAACGTAATCTACACATGAGTGCATCTCTGGTTAGTTTTCAGCCAAAATTTCAAAGAGTTTTTAAAGTTGGAGTAGGTGCCACAGTTCCTGATAGAAACTGGCAGTGTGTTCCACGACTGCGTGCCTCTGATGGACACCACCATTTGGCCAAATTTAGTCCTGCGCCACTGCACATTACAATGTCTTCTGGTCAGTGCTCTTGTGTTTACTGTACTTCTTTATATTAAGGTGTTTTTAAACACTTTCCACACTCTGTTTCTAAAAGAGCACAGCATGTCATGAACTCAGCTCTATGCTATGGCTGCACTCTGCGCTCTCGGCCACGCCCACTTCTCCGCAGAAGAACAGAGATCGACAGAGGAGGAGGGGCTTCAGGAGAAAAATTTTCCTGCAGTGTGGGCTGTACACAGGTGCAGCAGGTGCTGAATGATTTAAAGTAATTCATTTCAAATAAAAATTCCACGCCAATCATGCGGCTCATCCACCAATCAGCCAAGTGTGTGGCATGTCCAATCTTATTTTGAAAAACCATGATAAAGCGAGTCCATGAAAAACGAAAAGTGAAATAGCGAGGGAATACTGTAATGGCTAAAACCCACAAATAGACTGTTAAAAAAAAAAAAAAAAAAACAAGGAATAAATATTATGAATGCTGAACCAACAGACTAGCAACAAGTGCAATTGTTAGTCTATTTGCAAAGAGCTTATACAGGTAGTCCTCGACTTACGACGTAGATCCATTCCTACGCGGCGTCGTAAACCGATTTTCGATGTAAGTCGGAACCTACGTAAATACATGTGACGTACCTGTTTTACCAAGCGCGTAAACCGATTTTCTATGTAAGTCCATGGTGATGGCCTTCCTTTTCCTCGATGCACTGCCATCAGAAGAGTCCTCCTTGTGTTTTGGAGCCATAATGAAGGTCTAATGGCCTACTGGGATGCTAGTGACGCCGTCCTCCTCCGTACAGTAGTACCTTTGCAGTACTGTATTCCTCCGCCGCTGCACCGCATACTGTATTCCTCTGCCTCTGCGTTACGATGTTTAATGGCATAAAACCGATGT
Source organism: Simpsonichthys santanae (assembly GCA_031762415.1). NCBI lineage: Eukaryota > Metazoa > Chordata > Actinopteri > Cyprinodontiformes > Rivulidae > Simpsonichthys > Simpsonichthys santanae. Next base: position 27,611,851 of record JARVLU010000952.1, on the reverse strand, counting down.
AAAGCCGACGAAAAACCAACATAACCACGTAACGTGAACAAGGGAGATGCGTCGTAACCTCGAAACATCGTACCTGAGACCGTCATACCCCGAGGACTACCTGTAGTTGACACACATAAAGGTACATACAGAAACTGAAAATCTTGTCATGTTATAATAAAGATTAGTTAACGCAGCTATTCATTGGAGCCAGCTACACCAAGATGCAGCATGAAAACATGCCAACTGTACACCAATCATTGAATAACTGGAATCAAGTGGAAATCTTGTTCCACATAAGCACTTTCTGATTTGCTCATTTAAATTCCATTTTACAAATTTGACTTTTTTTTTTTTTCACCTACGCTTGATAAAATAAACCCACAAACTCTCGGGCTGCTGGCTCTCATTTGGTCGGTCCCTTGATTTTCCAAAAGTAGTGGCAGGGCCTTTAGCTCTTTTAGGCTTTCTCTCACAACACCAGACTCTAGTTGGGGTTCCCTCTCCAGATCAAGCTTGTTCCTTGTGTCTGGCTTGAGGGACTCTCAGCCACCCTGTTAGTTTTCCTGTTATAGGCCTAAGCTGCTGGAGGGCATACCATGATGCTCTGAGCACTTCTCCTCTCTCCGTTGTCTTTACTCTGTAAACGCCATTACTGCTGCCATTAACTTTATGTTTGTCTTCTTTCTTTTTTCCCCACAGCAGCTATTCTTGGCCTACTGCTTTTTATTTCTTCATGTTTCCCTCTTGTCCTCTCCCCCAACTGAGGCAGATGGCTGCCTCTGACTGCTGTGCTATCGTCTTTATTCTCAGAGTTTTTAGTTTTAATGTAATTGAATCAAGATGCATCTAACAGACTCGAATTGGCAATATTTACATTGAATGGCTTTATGACTGCACTCTATTATTATTATTAGATAATTGTTGGAATATTAATACAAAATGTATTACCGGCCGCTAATCCTGAAGGCAGTGCACTAATGTTTTTACCCATGTACAAGCAGTCCTCGGTTTACGTTCGCGTTCCATTCTTACGCATTGAACGTAACCCGATTTGAACGTAAACCGGAATTGATCGCACATGGCAATCGTTAGTCCGGATTTTGCCCGTAAACCGCGAAAATACATGTAAATGTATGCTAACGCTGCGCCGCACACC
>JARVLU010000952.1:27582248-27592812 GCA_031762415.1 Simpsonichthys santanae | reverse complement strand
GTTCCTGGAACTGAAAGAAGCATCTGATCTGCTGAACTCAGAGCGCTGTGAGACATATGGCTGCAGCAGATCAGTGAGATAAGAGGGGGCAGAACTGTTCAGTGATTTAAGAAATATACAAAATGATTTTGAAATGAATTTGAAAGTCAACCAGGAGCCAGTGCAGGGAGGCCAAAACTGGTGTAATGTGCTCTCTTTTGCCTGTACTGGTTAAAAACTGGGCTGTTGCATTTTGGATCAGTTGTAGTTGTGCAATGGAGGTCTGACTGATTCCAAACAGAAGAGCATTGTGATAATCGAGCCTAGATGTTATGAACCCATGTAATACAACCTTAAGGTTATTTTTGGACAGTATAGGCTTTAGTTTAGACAGTTGCATCAACTGAAAAAAACAAACAAAAAAAAAAAAAAAAACAGGATTCAACAATCATGCACCTGTGTCTCATGTTAATCACCGCAGGTGTTTGTCGTTGTTCCAATCAATGTGTGCATATTTTCAGTTCACTGGTGTCTTGACTTTGTCTCGGGATTGTCCTCATAGTGTGTTCTGCCTTTCATCCTGTGTCCTGTTTGCTCTTGAGTACGCTGCCCTGTCAGCTTCAGCTTTAATTTTTTGTAAATAAATACGTTTGATTTTTTTTTCCCACGGGCCTCTTGTCGTCCTCCTGCACTTGGGTTCAACACTTCTGATGGCAGAATCTGACAAACGGGGCTAGAGAGGAGAGGTCGATACCGTGGTTCTTGATCACTGACTAAATGACTACTTGTGCAGACTTACAAAAGAGCAATGAAATGAGCATAACAAAATTGATAAAAAAACATGCAATTACCTGTCATTTATTCTAATCACTAAGCTCCCAGCACTCTGGCTCAGATTCAATAATGGTTTGCATGGCTTTTGTGGGTGCTATTTTGATTTTTGTGCAACCACATTCTTCACAAAACTCACAAAATGAGCTTTGTGCATCCAGATTGACTGTTAACTACATAACATCTCTGCTGGTAGAGTTTGCCTCCATGTGTATGATATATTATGCATGCTTTTAGAGGAAAACATGCCCACATTTATACAATTTTATTTTGGGGGCAAAATGCATCTAATCCTCAAAGATCAGTTCACAGCATGTTTCTAGGGTGAAACACTTACTGTCTCCTGAGAGACAGTGGTACTTTCTTCCTTTAAGAAAGGGAAGTTGAGCAATCTGCTTAACTGCTGCCTTCATGAGAAGAGGACAGGCATGTTAAGAAACATATGACTAAATTTCTCTTCCAGTGATCAGTGTCAGGAGCAGTCAAAGGGAACAAATGAAGGTTGTAGGATGAACTGCCTCCCTCACTGGGCATATGGAAATGAAGATTCATTTGATTGGTCAATAATAGGATAGGGGGGAAAAAGCATCAATGCATGTCATTTGCAATATGAACGTCTGCAAGTTATTGGATCCAGTCATTCCTTTGAAATATTGGTATTGCACATATTAGCATTGCAATAACAATGATTCATCAATATATTGTGTAACCTTATCACATAGCTATGCACTGTATATGGCTTTAACAAATATTTAACATCCTCATTATAAATCTGATGAGGATGCTAGTTGCAATTAACACATATTTTCATCATTCCATTGTTTCTGTCATCACTTTGGTGACAACACTTTATGTTTGCATTTAAGCCACTATCATCTACGACGGTGTAAGAATCAAGGGCAGTGAGTGTCCTTTGGATTGGCCACATATATTATTGGTAATGAGCACATTAATACTTAGTTTGTGGAATATAATAGTTACCAAGCAGTCTTTTGGGATATGCATTTTGTGAAAACTGATGTGAAAGTAATAAATTATAAATACAGTATACAGTATTGTGAAGTATGATCATATCTAATGTATCAGGAAATAAAGTATACACATGTCAGATGTACTCACTGGTAGCCAAATATTGAGACCAAACTGAAGCATGTTTCACTTATGATTCAGTCGTAAGTTTAAAACATCCTGTCCAGGGTCCTTTTTGTTGCTGTGGTATAAATATATGACAATTAAAGTATCTTCTCTAACAAACATTTTATTGGGCATAAGTGCAGCGGCAGCAGTTGCTGGGAAAAAGGTTCAAACCCTTAGCACCTCTAATTCACGAAACATGTCAGTTTAAGACTTATGGCTCATAGAGTTGTGTTGATCCATACTTGTCAACACTGTAGTAGCAATGTTGACAAGTAGTACCTTGGAAAATTAATGTCTCAGTACTGTCACATCAATTTTTCAACAAGACTGCCAATGTTAATGACCGTATCAATCTCTTGTACCTGATATGACTTATAAGCATTTGTGAAAGGACACAAATGAAACGGGCCAGTCTGAAGAGTTCCAAAATATGAATTTGGAGTTTGCCTATTCATAACCACCAATTTAGAAGCCCTTTTTTTTTTTTTTTTTTATTTTTTTTTTTTTTTTTTTTTTTTAAATATGAGCAGGGTTTTGAGTTTATCAAACACTTTTTAAATGTTTCGAAAGACTCATTTATTATAAGGTGCTTCTTTACAACGGAAATTTAAACTGAAATGACATACATCTTGTGTTATTGTTTTTATCTTTGGGCCTTCTCCAGCTGTTGGATACAGTTATTTTATTTATTTATTTTTTTTAATTACAAAAAGGGATATTTGTCCATATGTGACATGTGTAATAAGTGATATTTATATGGGCTCACAGTGGCTCAGATTATTTATTTTATTTTATTTTACCTTTGTTAAACCAGGCAAACCCCAGTGACTTCACAGATCTTTTTTGCAGGGGAGGCCTGGGACTGAAGGCAGCTTAACATGCAGGTTTTTCCCATGGGTCGAAATCGAAGTACCCGGAGAAAACCCACACAAACACAAGGATAACATACAAACTCCACACAGAAAGACCCCAGGTCCAAATCAGAGATTGAATCTAGACCTTCTTGCTGTGAGGCAACTGTGCTAACTACTGAGCCATTGAGCTGCCAAAGTTGGTAGACCTGATGCCTCTCAGAGAGAAGGTTGTTGGACTGAATTCCAACCATGGGGCTTCCTGGGTGAAGTTTGCATGTTCTCTCCGTGCATGCATAGGTTTCCTCCAGTTTCCTATCATGGACCAAAAACATGCATGTTAGACTGATTGGCAACTCTAAATTGTGTATAGATGTGAGTGAGAGAGTGAATGGTTGTTTGTCTTGTTTGTCTGTGTGATGGACTGGAGACCTGTCCAGGGTGTTTCATCCCAAAATAATTCACCAAACAACGATGCACTCAAACTGGTTTCAACTCATAGAAGTCACTGAAATCACTTGAAACTAACAAAACATAACAAATGTATTCTTTAAACTAAAAATCAACAAATAAAAACTAGTGTAAATGACTTTTAATGTTGGTTTACCAGGATCATGTAAAAAAAAAAAAAAAAAATAAAAAAAAATAAGTGTGGCATGGTGGAACAGTGGGCAGTGTTGTTGATTGTCAGATTGAAACCCAGTCAGAGACCTTTTTGGGGTTGTTTACATGTTCTCAGTGCATGTATGATCATTTCTTTAATATTATTATTACTTTTGTCAATTTGAAGCTATTTCAGTGACCTTTGTGGAGTTTTTCTAACACAAGGTTACTTACAGATTTATCACACATCATAATGTGAATAGGCGTGTAATTTTGACATCCATAAAAACAAAACAACTGTCTTAGAGAAGTTTCAACTGAATATTAAAACTTTTTAATAAACAACCAGGAACACACAAGTCCAATAATAAAAAAAAAAACCTCCATTATAATTTAATAAAAGTTAATCAAATTTTCTAATGTAGCACCATTAGCCATTAAAAACTAATAATATTACAGACTCTTTTAGCCAGTATAACTGCTTTAAGCCTTATGTTAAATTTTAAATTAACAACGATAATAAAAAAAAGAGAAATGTTCTGAAAGCGTTCTGTAATATTTCCTGTTTTGTCTGTTCGTACTCATGTTTTCCAGCTTACCTCTAAGCTTCAGGCTCTAGTATTTGAAACAAGAAGGCACAGTTTCAAGCCCCATTTAAACTCTTATGTTCTTGCTGTGAAAATATCTTGAAAAATTGAACAAATACAAAACTATGCTGTTTCTCCCTCTCAATTTTTATTTTTCGCCATCCTTCCAGCACTCCTCCTCCTCTCATAGTGTCACAGTCCATATGGTGCTGCAACACTGTTGGTCTCCTGTGGCCACACTTCCCACGATGCATCTGTGGCTCTGGGCTTTTGGATGAAGCCGATAGGCTGAGAGGACTGCGGTATCGACCAGCCATCGCCTGGTGTGAGGTCAGCTCAGTGCAGCTGAAGTGTGTCTGAGCAGCACACACCAATAACTTTAAGTCCATCATGGATTCTGACAATCAATCCTTAATTTTCTGCTCTTACCTTTGCCTTCACAGAAGTTGTAGTCCTTTCTTTATAACTCCCCTTTGAATGTGCGGCTGAGTCTTTTTTCTTCTAAACTAATCACACTGATCTATTTTTCTTAATTTCTTGAAGCCACACACAACGAGACGTCAAACGTTGACAACAAATTTATCTTTCTGAGCTGTAATCACAATGTTCCTTTTAAAAACACCACCTTTGACTCTTTGCACGGTACACGTCTTTATTTAAGAGATGGGCTTCGGTGTTTTTCTACTCTCTTCCACATAGCTGTGTCGCTCTGAGCTGGCTTCCTCTCCTGTCTGTGTCTGTGCAGAGAAAACAGAGCTTAGCAGAGATCAATCCCATTGAGTCTGACTTCTTTCACCAGCCGGGAATCAATACTTTCTGTTTCATGTCCCTGTACAAAGTACACACATGCACGTTTTTGCACAGACACAGCCAGACACAACCCAAGTCGCTTCTCATATTCGCCAAACCTTGCGTGCGATTTGGCAACTAGAGTTGACCCATCCCCTTTAGAAGTGACTTATAGGCTAACTTCTTCACCGAGGGATACAAAAGTTCAGTATAAAAGCTTTAGTGGTGCTAAAGATCTGCTGAGGCACTCCTCTGCAACGCAGTATTTACATGGTATATTTTGCCGTTCAGGTTCAAGCTGCGTTTAAAGAAAACCAAGCAAAATAAAATGTTTGCACAGTCATGCAGCAAGAAATGGAGGACATAAAAACAGAAGTAAGAAGGATTTAAACTATATCACTACAAATCTCATCAGACGCTCCCTCTTCAGGGCTTGCCACAGCAAACAAACTTGCATGAAACATTTGGCAATTATTCTACACTTCCTGATGCACCCTTAGGATTACAAGACGGCAGCACTGACCACTAAGCTAACACAGCCCTCCACCAAGTTACTGCAGACCTCCCTACAAATATTATGTGATTGAATGGAAGTGCTGACATGACAAATGATTGTGAATTGTTTGGGTCACCTTTGAACTCCAAGTCTCTAGTTCAGGGTTTTAGCTTCAGTTGGCATCCATCATCATCAACACAGTTTCTTTCTGATAATACCACAGTTTCTAAGGTTTTTGGTTTAAGTTTACTGGTAATTTCCATTTCTTCTTTGTAAATAGTTCAGTCTTGGTTCTTTGTCATTGTTTTGGATTACTCTTGTCCTCTGGGTTTTGTTTTCGGTGGTTCTGGTGTTCTAGTTCTACTAGCTCTACTTCCTGTTTTAATTTGGTATAAAGCAGTCCCTCGCTACTTCGCGGTTCATTTATCACAGACTCACTCTATTGTGGACTTTCAAAGCAAGATTGGACATGACACGCCATGGCAGATGATCCACATGATCGGCATGGATTTTTTATTTAAAATAAATCATTTACTTTGTGGTTTTTCACTTATCGTGGGGCTCCAGGGTACGGTTCCCCCGCGATAAATGAGGGACTGTATCCTATTTCCTTGTTCATGTTTGCTCTGCCACCCACATCTGATTTCTGTTTGCTACAACCAGTCACTTGTTATTTATTCATTGTTAGTTTCCTCCAGTATATAAAATAGTCTGCCCAGTGTCCTAGTCATGATTTCATTGTTGACCTAGCGCTCCTTTAAGTTACATTTTATAAGAGTACTTAATGAGTTTAGTAGATTGTGGTTTTACAGTATGCTTAGTTTTCTTTAAAGTTAATTGAAACATATTTGAAACACACAGTCTTTATTTTAGTCCTGGTTTTGGCCTTTCACATTCACTCGTTGGTTTTGAAATAATCTCTTAGACATCTTTTTACTATGGGGCAATTGGTTGTCTTTTCTTACATGTTATCAAGTTGTTTGCGAAGTGGTGCTGTTTTCTCACAGCAAGATGATCTTATGTTTCAATCTTGGTGAGGACCTTTTTGGTGTGGAATGAGTTAGTGTTTCCTCATGCATTTGGACGTTTTCTCTAGGTACCTCAGTTTCCTCCTGAGGTACCTAGATTATTAAATGTGAACTTGTGATTATTTCATGTAGTCTGTTTCTGTATTTGCGCTGCAAAGGATTAGAAACCTGTCCAAGGTGTATCTTACCTCCTACACACTGATAAGCACCTTCTCCTGACCTGTGACCCCAAATAGTATAAATATAAATAAAATATGTGTATGAGTGAGTGTTTGAGCATAGCCTCAGAGCTTGTTTCCTCTATGAACATCACATCATTTAAATATATGTTTTGGTACTGTGATGTTTTCATATAGGTCAAAGTAAATGAGTCCTATCGTAAACGTAACTGTGTTCAAAATGAGTTTCTTTTCCAGATTGTGAAGCGTTGATTGTATTGAACTTTAAATCTGAATATTTGCCATGTCCTGCAAACACACCTTGCCTGGAGTACTCATCAGCCTCGTGGTGTACCAGGTCAGCGACGCAGCCACCGTAGTGAAGCCTCTGCTCGTGATCGAAGGCCTTGAGCGTCTCACTGGAGCTGTAGGACTTCTGCGTTGGCACACGGCACTCATCTGCATCAAGGGACGAGGTGTTGTACTGGGAGTCTTTGGAGCAATGACTCCTAGTCAGAGAGCGATGCCTACGGTCCTTTAAGTCCATGATGACGTTGGGTGATGATAGGAGATGAGTGATGGAGGAAACGACAGGGGGTTGGGGGGGGGGGGGGAAGGGGGCCTCCTAAATCACCTCCTTAGTGTTGGTAACTTCTTCAGACACCTGGAAAGCAAAGACAGGGAAAGGGGAGGAAAGAAGAAAAGACACTTAAAAGTTGGTTTAAAATGAACATTTTGCTCTGCTGTTGCTTATTTACCAACTGTAGAAAATACAGGGGAGAGCTGGGTAAGAGTGAGCACTGCAAAAAGGACATTTGAGCAACCAGGCAAATATACAACGCATTGGAGTATTGATGCAGGCTAAGTAAGGCTATTGTGGGGAGAAACGGAGCTGCCAGCCCTGTGGTCCACAGAGATAGTCGGCCATCGACCGTGCTGATGAAAAATAGTCATCCAGCATCCAAATCTATTTAATAAAAACGGAGCAACTCAAACAGGATCCACTCGACCTGAACAGTGATGCATGGATGCAACAAAAGTGGACAGTAAGCCAAGAAGACTGACGGAATAATGACAAAACAGACAGATTATCTAGATTAGAGCAAGGTAAAGGGCAGATGAAGAGGAAAGCAGCCGGATGCAACAGGAAGGAAGGAAGGAGGAGGAGGAGGAGAAATGACTTGAGGGCTTTGAAAGTCTCTCCCTCATTATCAGAGTGAGAATGTATCTGGCTCCCTTAGAGGCTGTAAAGGATAATCAAACACACCCAAATGAATACACACAGACACACGAACTGTACACAACAAACACAAAGTGATACACTTCAATTTGGCACCAAAATTATCGCGCTGCCCGAACTTGGCATGGTTTAAAAAACCAATTGTAAAAACGTGTTTAATATGACGTTGCCTCTTCGTTTGATGCCTGATCTGTCCGTTCCCACTGCAGCACCAGCAGCACCCTTTTAATCTGTTCAACCTCACACTTGTGGACGTAGATTATACATGATTATGATTCTAATAAAGCATGATGCTAGTCGAGCTGCTTTGAGCAATGCGTTGCACAAGAGAGCTAAAGTTCAAAGTACAACAATACAAGAACCAGCGGTAATTGACAGAAACACTTCCAGCGGCTGTCTGAATGTGATATTCATGCCAATAAATAGGTCATTCATAGTTCTGTTACTTGAGGCAGAGGAAAGTCTGGTCTACAACAGAGTAACATTGTGTTTTTGTCATAATCGTTCTCAATCTGAACCAATATCAGAGAACAAAATGGCTGTTTTTTAAAAGAAGATCAGTGATTTTGAATATGTTACACAGCTAATTGCATCCTCCAGTACAGGAGGACTAAAAGTAGAGGGGGAAACAGGTTACAAAATGTGAGTCAATCATTTCAATGAGTGCTCATTTTAAATGCTTGGAAGGTAGCACTGAAAAGTGCCCTGCTATGTCCATTGATTAACAGTAGGTATTAAGACTCATAAAGAGCTCATTATTCTTGGGCATCCATCACACAGGCTATTAGGAGTTCAACCTTAATGTGTTTGTACCTTGAATGGAGGATAAGGAAATAGTTCAGGATACTGACTCAGGAGATGTGGGGACATTTTGACTGGTGGTTTGCAGACAATGGGACTGGGATTGTGTGGAACAGCAAAGCAGCAGCTGCTGATGAGTTATGGCTGTGTCTGAGGATTAGTAGAAATAATAAATACTCAATAATAGACGAGCTGTTATTTACTTTCTTCTCCCAAAAGTTTTATGGGACGTTCAGAGCAAATGTTTTTTTTTTCTCTGCATCAAGCACAGTGCCGTAGGGAAGCAGGCTTTTCTTTCTTAAATGTCTTTGGCATAGAAGATGCAGCTACTCTTTGCTTTAAAGTGAAATTAAAATTCTCTCTACCAACACTATACAATACAAATTAATGTTTAATTCATGGCAACAAGTGCCAAGACATCTGTTTCACCATCATAAAACAGATAAGTTTATTTGTCAGGAAGATGGCCAGTAATTAGTTTAGACAAAAAGGAAGCATAAAACATTATTTTACATTTTATTGTTTTTAGTTATCTGTTCATATATCAAAATACAAAAATACTATTTTGTACCCTGCCACATTTACAAGGGGATATGATACCAAGCCATATGTTACAACATGATACATTAAAATGTACTTTATTCTCCCCTTTAGAGCCGTTTTGATGCAGTAGCTTCTTTCACAGATGTGACAGCTACTGTAATCTCTTTGGGAAAGGGGCTTTCACTGATTACACTGTAATCAATAAATTGTTTTTTTCACAGCTTGTGGGAAATCAACTGAGCCCAACACATTTTCAAACTAAAAATGGATTTTAGATATACCCAAATGACCAGCATTAGCTTTACCTGTTAGATGTGACTGCTTTTTTAAAACAGGCTGTCACATCTCATATAGTGTAATTCATGTTTTATAGGTAACATTAGATGTTATATTTTGTGACAGTTAGTTTTTTCTTCAACCTGAAGCCATTACATATTATTATAAACCATGGGAAGTTTGGTTATGTGTTGATTTAAAGCCTCAAACTAATATTTTTATTAAAGATGGAGCGCTCCTTACTGTAATACTAGGTCTATGTCAGAGTTTGAACTAAAATCATCTTATGTTGGCAAATGTCTTGAAAATGTCATGCAACATTGCCAAATGTCTTGCTAAGTGTATGTGTTGTGAGCTACATCAATATTTAAATTAATGTTTGTGAACAATGATTGAGTTGTATCAGTTTTTACGCTGCTGATTTCAATTGCCATCTTTAACAGAATTAGCTTCAACAGCTAATCTATTGAGTATGTACCGGTACATCCAGTCTTTTTAGAAATGTTTTTAAAATCCTATCAGAGGTTCACAAGATATTTTGCTTACACGCTAATAAGATTGACTTCAGGGGTTAATGTTAAAATTTTATTAAATAAAGTTTCACAATGGTTAGCACTTATACAGCTGTGTGTGTGTTGTGAGTGACTTTCGGCTACAACCACAGTACTTTTTAGCTCAGTTTTTGTAAATTATACCAGCCTTGTTTTTTTTTTTTTTTTTGTTTTTTTTAGGGCTAGTTGACTGAGGGAGACATCTAAAATAAAGTTTAGTCCAAATGTTAACCGATTGTAGTTGTCCATCCAGTTATTACTTTCTGCAAGTTTTATTCATAATGTGCAGTATTTCACAAAATATTTTGGTAGACAGATAACCCCTCCATCACCGACTCAAAAAAAACCCACTGACCTTCCTGCAGTTGTGATGATAAAAAAAAAAAAAGTCCAAATGAAGTGCTTCTTATATTCATTTCTGTTTAGCCACCCAACTAACCATTTCCAAAAAAGTAAAATCTGATTTCACGCAAATCAGGAAATACTCACAGTTATATTACTTGTTTATAACAGATGAAGTTTTATTATACCAGATCCTCAATCCGTCCATTATCTTTTACCCGCTTTTGCTTTTTCAAGTCACAGGGGTCACTGGTGCCCATATCCAGCAGTTACTTTGTGAGAGGCGGGGGACACCCTGGACAGGTCTCCAGTCCATCACAGGGACACATAGAGACAAATGAGACAAACAACC
>JARVLU010000952.1:27451732-27463965 GCA_031762415.1 Simpsonichthys santanae | reverse complement strand
TTGATCATGGCCAAAACTGCTCCCGAGACCTTCTTCAATTTCCGATAGAACAGAGCCCCTCCGATGCCAAAAAGTAGAGTCCTTGCTATCACAAATCCAATTATGTAAACGTCTTCAACATCCTCCACAGACAGAACTGAGAGACACATCACCTTCCACTCTCCCCTCGAGTCCATGACGTATCCCCCAGGGTTTGTCTGAGCAGGGCACACCAGTTCTCCCGGACCTTGTTGTTTTGTTGAAAAAAATCTTGTCAATAGAGTTGATCGTCCATGATACCAGATTCATAATCATAAGTCAAGTCACTACTGGTCTATGATCGCCAAACGTTATTAGATCTAAGGCCATTTATACACAATGTGGCTGCTTTTAATGTGTGGGAACATAAAATTCCCCCCAGCTTCTGTCGGGAATTCCAGCTCACCTGTGCCGGGCCCTGATGCTGCCCCACTGACGGAAACAATATTGCCGCCGCGGTTAACGCGCTGGACGCCTGGTGAGGTTGAAAGCCTTCTTGTCTTGGCGATTCCCAGCCAGTTCTTGAGGTGCTTCCTGGCGTGTTTCTGCCTTGGCATTTTCTGGAGCCGGTGGATGCTTGCCTGGTTTGTTGGTGTGGATGTTCCCCTTGAAACTTGAATTGAGAAAGGTCCTCGGATGGGGATCGAAACGTTTTCTTGCAAAAAATAAAACAAAGTGCTGAACATCAGTTACAAACAAGAAAAGAAAAATAAAGTCCAGTTGTTTGTATTGAACCTTTCTTTGACTTTATCATGTCCTGGACGACTGAGAATCTTCACCAGGATATGATCGGCTCCTCCTTATTGGTGATTTTAACATCCACGTTTGTTGCCCAGACAAACCTCTGGTAAAATAATTTTTAATTTTTATTGACTCTTTTAAGTTGGTGCTTTCTGTGTCTGGTCCTAAACACGATAAAGGTCACGCTCTAGATATTGGGCTCTCTTTGGGATTACCTGTGTCTAATCTGGAAATTCATGATTCTATAATCTCTGATCATATGCCTATAACATTCCAGAGTGTTTTCACATATGCTCCTGTTAAACTCACACTCCTGATCAGAGCTGTCAGATTATTAACCCCTCTACTGCTGGACAGTTCACTGAGGTTTTCTCCCAGCTCTGTCCACCTGCCTCAATTGATGCTGAGGATCTTAGTTCTTGGCTCCACTCATCTTGTTTGATTGTGTTGGATACTGCAGCTCCTTTAAAGACCAAACAGCCAGGATTTAAACGTGAACCCTGGCTTCAGAACAGAATGGCTCGAGCTGTCAGACAGGAATGTCACAGAGCGGAACGCAAGTGGAGAAAGGACAAGCTGCAGGTATCCCTTCAAAATTTTAAAGACTGTTGGCGCAATTATCAGGACACAGTTAAAGCAACCAAAAAGGACTATTTTTCAAACGATTTTATCCCACAGCCACAATCCACGTGTATTTTTAGTACCATTGATTCTTTTCTTAGCTCTCCGCGGACACCTGGTTTTGAAGCATCCACTCAGTTGTACAATCATTTTATGCAGTTTTTTTATTGATGTTTACCTCTATAAGGGCTTCAATCTTACACATAAACTCCGACCCCTCTGTGTGTGTCCCCTGCTCTGCTGCCTTCAATCAGTTTGAGCCAGTGACTGTGGCATTTTTAGAGGACATGGTCACTCAGTCACTTGGTTCTCAACCTTTTTAACAGTTGTATGCTATCCCTGCTAATTTTAAACATGCTATGCAGCCCCTGTTAAAAACACTTTTTTCTACTTGTCCCAACTTTTTTGGGATTTGTTGATGCCTGAAATTTCAAAACAACATATTTTTCACTTAAAATGATACATTTTCTCAGTTTAAACTTTTGATCTGTGATTTGTGTTCTATTCTGAATAAAATACTGTATTAGATGTTGGTACCTCCACATCATTGCATTCAGTTTTTATTCACAATTTGTTTAGTGTCCCAACTTTTTTTGGAATCCGGTTTGTATCTTAGTAGGTATGATTATTACAATAATAAATATTTTAGCATAGAAAATACTAATAAACAAGATTAACTGGTGTCAGAGTGCATACTGTGTACCCTTAAAAAACAAAACCAAAAAACAAACAAACCTCCATTTATAGGAACATATAGCCGTATTCAGATTTAAACAGACTCTAAAAATATAATTATTTATAAACCACCAAAAAATAAACCACGTTCAGTATTGTTAAAAACACCTTATTTTAGAGTTAAAACTCTGCACAGAACAAACATCCAGTGCTTTTCACTATAGAAAGAACATATTATACCAAGTTTCTTTTGGCTGCTCCAGTCTTCAGGGGTTGTCACAGCAAGTGAACTCACATGAAATATTTGTCAATTGTTTTATGCCGGATGCCCCTTTTGACAACACTTGGGCTCAAACCTGCAACCGCAGAATTGAGCTTACGGCACCTGGTATTCCCAGGCAGTCTCCCATCCAAGTACTGACCAGGCTCGACCCTGCTCAAATCAGGTGTGTTCAGGGTGGTATGGCCATAGACCGAACATGTTATAAACTGATATTATTATACTGTGAGACTGCAGTATATGACCATCTGAACTGTGTTGTGTGGTTAAATTGCTGAGTAAAATGCTTTTGTGTGTAAATACGCTCAAACTAACAGAAAGTGTGAGTTTTAACATTGTAGTAACACGTGATTTTTTTTGCCACGATGGGCTGCAAACTTACCCTGGATTGTAAAAAGGGAAGCTTTCAACAAGATACCCCACTTGAAAACTGAACAGCTAATAATTGTAATGCAAAATGGATTAAAATGCTTCAACAAATTACACCCTGGCAAAGAGAGTATGCATTGCTTGTTAAAGAGTTTTACTGATATACTTTTTAATAGCAGAATTAGCAATAACCTTCCTGTGTTTTTTTTTTAAGTTGTTTTTGGTTTTGGCTGCTCCTTTCAGTACTGGCCACATCAGATCATCTGACTCCAATTCTCCTTATTAACTTACTTTTTAAGTATACGAATGTTTCTGTTCAGTGCCCTGAGATGACTTCTGTTGTGACTTGGTGCTATATAAATAAACTGAACTGAAACTGAATTGAATTTGATTATTTATTTCCTTCTTTGCTGTTACACCACCCATTTTCACTCCAATTTCCTCTAAATCTAGGAATCTTCTTTGAGGTCTTCATCTTCTCTTACTGCTTGGAAGCTCCATCTCCAAATCCTTTGCCCAATATAGCTGAATTAGCAATACACATCTTACAGTATTATTAACATTGATGCCTTTTCAAACTAGTCAATTATTGTGAAGTTATAAAGTTCATAGTCTACATCTAGGATTAGGACCAGGCAATTTTCAAAAACAATATTTTTTTTCCCTAAATAAATCATTAGTGTCAGTTTGATGTCATGGATAATTATGTTCTTCAGTTGCTTTTGTCATAATAAATGTTCTGCCACTAACAGAGTTCTATTAAAAATCTTTTTTTTTTCTGTGTAAATACACTCGTGTATTTTTTTAACATTGTAAAAATGAACCCCCTAAAAATCAGTAATAACTTTATAGCTATTTCATTGACTGACTATTTTTCCAACATTATTTTTTTATACTTATAATTGACAGTAGCTATAAAATTTTAGCAATAAAATTATTATAAAAATGAAATACAGCCAATTAGTTGAAAGCCACAATAGCACACCCATATCTGCATGCAGTGGGAGAGTGGAGCAATGGCCTTCCTGGTTTTAAAAGTCGGGGCAAAACTTGTGGTTTTGATCGTTCACCAAGTGTAATTTATGTGGTTACAAAATAAAATAATATTCAACCTTACTGATCAGTTTAAATGCCTTTTAATGAAACACTAGAGACAAAATGCTTTTTTCCTCCTTAGG
The DNA here is from genome assembly GCA_031762415.1 of Simpsonichthys santanae. Taxonomy (NCBI): domain Eukaryota; kingdom Metazoa; phylum Chordata; class Actinopteri; order Cyprinodontiformes; family Rivulidae; genus Simpsonichthys; species Simpsonichthys santanae. The sequence continues at coordinate 27,460,083 of JARVLU010000952.1, read as the reverse complement.
TCATGGAGCACTGAGAAGTGCTCCTGTCTACCACCTGTTGTGTGCTCAGTGAAAAAGATATTGGTAAACTGTTGTGCATTTTATCCTGCAGACATAACATTCAGTAATGGCTTAAAGCGTCTGTGACATGATTTATGAACTTTGCAGGAAAATGGTACAACATAACTATCTTTTATCATTCAACTATGTTCCTTTTTGCAAACAAACTTATAAATATGTTAAAATTTCATTCAAAGTCGTTTTAAATTTGGCGCTGTGTTTCGTCACTGGAACTCCGCAAACTTGCATACGTCGTCTGTGACGTAGGATTGGGTGTCTCTGCTCCAACACGCATTGAAAATAATAATGGCAGAACATGTACAATCAGACGAATGTAGCAATTTTAGTGATGATCTAAGTGATTGTTTTGGAAGCTGAACTTAGTAAAAGTGTCTCTGAGCTTAACCTTTCCTTAATAAATGTGCATAATGTTCAAATCAGCTTGATTTAATTAGTTTCGCTTTGAGGGCAACGTGCGCGTGCAGCGCAATGAAACCGTGCATCTCTTTAAAATGTAGCAAAATAAACACCAAAAAATATATACTTGTTGGCTGATATTATAGCAAAAGTGTGTCTGAGCTTAACTTTACCTTTAAAAATGTTCAAATCAGCTTGATTAAAATATTTTCGCTACGTCGGTACGTGCATGCGCATCAGCAGACCTGCAGATCTATGTTTTCAGTTGTGAAGATGATTCAATAGGAATTTAGCTGAAAAACATTTAAGACCATTTAAATCTATGTTTTAATGTGAAAAAGGCATTTATGATGGGCAGAAGAAAAATAATCTTCCAGAAATAAAAGGCTACCAAATTAAGAATCCATATTTTTAGCCCTGCATTACACATAACTTAGTAGCTGAGCAACATTAAAAGCATTTGCAATAAAAGACAGACAGTTTTGTGGTTGGCTGAACCTTTCAAATTGATTTGTGTCTTCCAAACTTGGCTCCCTCATTTTAAAACAGAACTAGACACCTGCAATAATTTATTAAGCCTTATAGGAGACAAGATAAAGACTGCCACTGAATGGTAAAAAAAAAAAAAAGTAAAAATGTTTAGGCAAAGTAAGTAGTGTCTTTTGGACATGATCTCAGTTATTGGCCATTCTATATCTGCAATAAACACAGAACAGAAATTAAATTAGCTGAGAACAGACACAATCTGGTTTTGGCTCCCAAGTCCTATTGGACTGGCAAGGACAGCAGAGTTGGCTCCAAACAGCACATTGTTATCAAAGAGCTTGATGAAATGGGGATGACAACATGTTGTATGTCAGTCACAGAGACAAACTAACTCTAATGAAACAACGAACTACAGACTTATCGGGGAATTAGCAATTTAATTAGCTGGCATTATTTCAGTTGTTGTACATGCTTCTGTTGACCTTAACTTCTCGTTTAGAACAAATGCTCAATACTACCATGCTCTGAATGGGATCATTTACACCCAGAAACTAAGCCTCAAATCCATGCTGGTATTTCTGTCCTGCCATGTAAGTCTTTTTAAAGGATTTGCAAATCAAAGTCTGTATTATAGGATAAGCTTTAAAAAAAAAAAAAAAAAAGAAAAACTTCAAGGTCATTTCTATTAATATGTATTTAGGCATTTGTGCAGTTTTGAAAATTCCATCCATTCATTTTCTTTCTCCACTTTTCCTTTCTGGGTTGTGGGAAACTAGTGTTGATATCCAGCAGTCACTTGGTGAGGGCAGGGTACACCCTGGTCAGGTCATGATAAAGCCATATAGAGACAAATGAGGCAAACTATCACTCACACTCTCAACCATATGTACAGACAATTCATCCATTATATTTTACCAACTTCTTCCCTTTTGGGTCACAGGAGTCACTGGTATCCATGCCCAGCTGTCAAAGTGTGAGAGGACAGATTACGAGTCCATCACAGGGGCACGTGGAGACAAACAATCATTCACTCTCTCACTCAAACCTAGGGACACTTTAGAGTCACCAATTAGGGAAGGGAAGTCTGGCATTGTCATAATTGTATGTTCCCATACAATGGGGAAATGTGTTCTCTACTTTTATCCATTCACACCTGAGATACACCCAGGTGGAGAAGTGGGCAGCTATGCAAGTGCCAAGGGAGCAGTTAGGGATTAGGCGTATTGCTCAAAGACACCACGACATGTGGGAATGGCCGGGAGGCGAGCCTGCAACTTTCTGGTCACAAATGGGCTGCCCTATCTCCACCCCATCTCAGCCCCCCAGCCTAATTAGCCTACCATACATGTTTTTGGTTTGTAGGAGAAAACCAAAATACCCAGAGAAAACTCACACATGCACAGAGAAAACATGCAAACTCTACCCAGAAAGGCCCTCCGGCAAGGATTCATTCTGGCGACCTTTTCACTGAGAGGTGGCAGCTCTACCAGCTGTGCCATCGTGCCACCCTACAGACAATTCCGTGTTACTAATTACCCTAGCATGCATGCTTTGTGGTCTGTGGGAGGAAACAGGAGAAAGCATTCATGAAGAAAACTTGCAAACTGCACCCAGAAAAGCCCAGGATGAGAAGCAATCCTGCAACTTTCTCACTGAGAGGCCTCAGCTCTGCCATGCTGATGAGCCTTTAACAAGGCACATTTAAATTTATCTTGATAAATCATACAGGAACATGACAGAATGCTAAACTACTAGTTCTCACACTTGATTTGAGCATTATCCATCAGACTGTAGGTGATTTGAGCTACTTTTTCAAAACACCTGTTTTATCGATTTCCTCTTAAGAAACAAGTGTGTGATGCTTCATCAAAACCTGAAAACGTGTGAATGTAAAAGTTCACTAAATTTGGAAAGAGAAAGTAGAAGTTAGGCTCCCTCCACTCATAATGGCAATCCGGGGTGTTCTTTGCAAGATCTTGGCAAGGTCCTAAGAATACAACTTCATTGCATCTGATGAAGCATTATTAAAGGCCAATAATGGTTTTCAGCATGCACAGACTCTTCATGGCGAGGTCACAGCAGTTTATCATTGTGGTGGAAGTGTATTGATGTGCTGAGAGAGTTGTTATGGCAGTTCATCCATAATTTGGGATCCACATAAATTAGTATGGCTTGGTCATAGAGAATTTGAAACAGTCCACATGTCTAAACTACGATCATGACAAGGTGATGGAAACAATCTTTTGTACGCATGATGCTAGGATTGTAACTTTGTGTTAGCATGTCGCAACATCCTGATGCGGTCTGGTAGAGTTGGGTTGGGTGCGTGTTTACAGAGTGAAAAAAACAGAAAAGCATTTTGAGGATGCAAAAAAAGTTCTAAAAAGTCATTTAGATAAAAACAGGTTCATGAGCCAGTGTGAAAGATGTCTGACATAGCAACAAGTCACTTTTTTGGGACATTTTGTCAATGTCCTTGATACAAAAACTGATGCGTACTTCTGCTTAAATCCAACAAAATGTCTGACTTGTTAGAGACTGGCAACATAAGGCTGGTACTTTGTACATAAACACATATTATATCCCAGAAAATTGATTTTATGATGCAATAATTCTGTAATGGATTAACAGAAACCAAGCAGTGCTCTTTAAATTGACAGCTTTAAAGAATCAAAGGAACGATAAAATGCATATCATGATATACCGTGTGTAAACTTTGGAGCTTGCAATGAAGTTTAAAAGAGCCTTAGCTTTAACTACTTCATTATTAACCCTGGCTATGTTAAGTATATTAGCCTGCTTCACAATTCCATTTAGCTCTAAGTTATTAGAAGTGAGAGAGGGATAACAATTAGATGAAAATGTGTTTTCCTTCAAAGTTTTTTCTGTGTGGTTATGCCTGCTGGTTGAATTGTATAACTGGCAAGTAAAGAGCAAGTAAATTCTGTTTTCAGCACCTCGGGAACTGTCTGACCTATTATGGGTTGTCATTTATTCTTAATGTGTGCATATATGTATATTGTCTGCAAGCCAAAAATAAATAAAATACAATAAATAAAAACACTGTTAGCTTGTTTTTTTTTTTTTTTTTTTTTTTTTTTTTTTTCTGTATGACTGCTGCTGAATTCAACAGAAATGAAGCCTATGGAAATAGACCAATTTTCTCAGTGAAGAATCCCATGACTGCTTTGAAAGAGAAGATGGAGATTCCCTCTAGTTGCAGCTTGGCAAGTAAATGGCGCATATCTCCTCCCATCAATCACAGAGTTGAGCAAACAGACAGCTAGGCTACCTAATATACACCTCTATTAGGTGGATATGCTCCTCTGTGAAAATTACTTGAATCCAGCTGCAGTTTTTGTACATGAAGGGCTTCTTCAAGATGCAGGGTGAGTGTTTCAGATTAACTTGGTGGCATGGTGGCTCAGTTAGTAGTGTTACCTATAAGTGAGAAGGTTGCTGTACAGAATCCCAGCCTGGGACCTTACTGGATGGTGTTATGCCCTTTTCCCACCACTCTTACTTAGTCCCAACTCTGCTCAGTTAGCAACAATTTGAGTGCTTTTCCACTGTCACTTTTTAGCTGATTCTGCCCCTTTTTTGTCCCTGCTGCTCAGGTGGGACTGTTCGAGCTGAGGAGGCACCAAACGTGATGTCAGAACAGTGTCGATCACTGATTGGTCAGAGGGAGGAGTCCCTGGATCTCAGAAACTTTTCACCGATCCTCCATTTGCAATTTCGGCTGGATCTTTTCTTAAGATTTGAAAAACATTAATGACAGCACCGTTTAATGCTGAAGTCCAGGTGTTTCTTGTGTTTGGTGACCAATGACAAAATTTAGAGCGGACTAGTCACCATGGAGATCATACGAGCTACCAACCCGTTGAAGCATGTGAGGCCGGGGCCCGGACTTTGGCCTCGTGTGCTCACAAAGGCCGAATTCCGAGCCCTGGCAGACAGGAGGACCGGGACGGAGGGTGGACATTTTTTTGTTATTTTACATTTTATGTATAACAAATAATGTTTTTATTTATTATTTTTTTTAATCAGTGAATAATAAAAATAAATAAATGGTGCCGGCTTTATTGTGAAATCCTGTTTTCACTTTGACTTTATTAAATAATTTGTTGATTAAAGTTAACTCAATTGAAAAATCATAAAAGGACAAAATCATTCGATCCCTCAGGAATATGTCCCTCAAATATGTTTAACTAAGAGATACGACCTTTGGTTCAACTTTATTCTAACCCACATAGGTGCAAATCACAAAACAAGAATTTCACTTTAAATCAAAGCTAAAATAAAATTTGTATGACACAAAACCACGTATCTAAATTGAACAATAAAAGTAGACACAATGAATGCAAATACATCAAATGATGAAGAAAACATATAGAACTTTAACTATAGACGTTTTTTGTAGAATATGGTTCATCACAGATTTAATTCAATTCAGTTTATTTATTTAGCACCAAGTCACAAAAGAAGTCGCCTCAGGACACTGAACAGAAATATTCATATATAAAATAAGTTAACAGAAACATTCATATTTAAAAAAATAATTCAACATTATTTATCTGAGGAGCAGACTGCTTGGAGTTTAACTCATTGCAGAACTCCCACTCTTAATGGTGAACTAAAGTTCATTAAAAGTTCATTAGCAGGATTTTAGATTCTGGACATGCCTCCAGAACTGATCCTGAAGTGTGGTGGAAATCCAGGCTGATCTGAGCAGGGCTGAGCAGAGTAGGGCTGAGTAGGAGTGGTGGAAAAGGGGATTTAGTATGTTCTCTCCGAGCATGCGTGGGTTTTCTCCGGGTATTCCAGTTTCCACCTGCAGACCAAAAACATGCATGTTAGATTAACTGGTAACTAAATTGTCTCTAGATGTGAGTGTGAATGGTTGTTTGTCTCTGTCCCTGTGATGGTCTTGCGACCTGTTCAGGGTGTACCCCACCTCTCTCACAGTGACTGCTGGGTATGGGCACCAGTGACCCCTGCTACCTGAAAAGGAAAAGCGGGTAAAGATAATGGATGGGTGGAAATGTCAAATTTAAAACACAGTTACAAACATCATGGCAGAAGTGAAATATAAATAATGTGGGATACAATTATTTGAATGCTGATTTTATTAGTTTGCCTACAAGCAAATAAATGATCAACCTCATTTTTTATGGTTGTATTTTAATAGAGATATAGGAATATTAATGAATGAAACAGAAAAACAAATTATTTCAAAGGAAAAAAAAGTAAGTCATTCAACTGGCCAGATCATTGTGGCTGCTGAGGAGTGAGGAGTGGCTGCTGAGGTCTCTGCAGCACAACTTTGGACCGGCTGGCCTTCTGTGGCCATGTAATTTCAGAACATCCAGTTTAATATGTTTGACATGAAATGCTGAGCATTGCTGGGCGTTGTTTGTCAGAAACGTAAGTGCAGGCCAGCTCGCTTTTCTTAAAATAACACGGAGAAGCTCAAGGTCCCAGGAGCAGCTACAACCAGGCCTTGCTACAACCAGGCCAAGGAGCAACTACAATCAGGCCCAGAGCAGCTACGGCCAGGCCCAGGAGCAGCTACGGCCAGGCCCAGGAGCAGCTACAACCAGGCCCAGGAGCAGCTACAACCAGGCCCAGGAGCAGCTACAACCAGGCCCAGGAGCAGCTACAACCAGGCCCTGCTACAACCAGGCCCAGAGCAGCTACAACCAGGCCCAGGAGCAGCTACAACCAGGCCCAGGAGCGGCTACAACCAGGCCCAGGAGCAGCTGCAACCAGGCCCAGTTGTCGTCTTGTAGTGGGTCCTGGTGGCTGTCTGGCCAGCTGAAAAATCAAGACCAGTGGATGAGCGGCTGCTGCAGTGAGTAATGGCAAAATCAAAAGCAAAAAAACAAGATTTGTTGGAATCTAACACAGATGACATGGATGAGATAAAGAAATCTCTGAACTTTATGAGTACTGAAATTACGAACTTGTTAACCCAACAGAAACTTTTGATGGGTTTGTTTGAAGAACTAAAACAATTAAGAATACAATTAAATATGAAGGATAAAAAAATAAAGGAACTTGAACATAGGGTGGATGAATTGGAACAAAACTCTAGGCAAGACAACATAGTTATATCTGGACTTGCGATAAAATCTTCATATTCAAAGGCCACTTCTGGAGAAGGTATTGCTGAAGATGCAACTCCAATGGAGCAGAGGACTCTTGAAGAACAAGTGGTTACTTTTCTACAGAAAAAGGAAATAGACATTAACCATGAAGACATTTCTTTATGTCACACATTGCCTAACAAAGCTGATAAATCTAAACCAATTATTGTGGTTAAATTTATTAGCAGAAAATCAAGAAATGCAGTAATCATGCAGGCAAATAAGCTTAAGGGAACTAATGTGTTTATTAACGAACACTTGACAAAAAGAAATGGTATCATTGCACGCGAAGCAAGGTTGTTACGGAAAAAAAAAAGATAGCCTCAACATGGACAAAAAATGGAAAGATATGGATTAGAGTAAAGGAAGGGCTGCAAGCAAAAATAATACAAGATGTCAAGGAATTGGAAAATTTTGGATAAGCATATAAGATGCTAAACTATAACTTATGATTCATACATGAGGATGACTAAGTAAAGTTAACTCATGATGAATGAGGATTTGGAATCTAAAATATATAATGTTGATGAAGAACTTGAAAGAAATCTTTATCCAACTATAAAGGACAGTAAATACTACAATGAAGAACAGTTTATGGAAATTAATATGACTAATGATGATCTTTCTATAGTTCATTTGAACTGTAGAAGTATAAATGCAAATATATCTTGTATACTAGAAAATCTCCAAAACATAAAAAAAACTTTTAAAGTAATAGCACTATCGGAGACATGGCTTAATGACGAAAATATAATAAACATCCATATTGAAGGATATGATTTCCATTATATGAACAGAAAAAATAAAAGAGGTGGAGGAGTTGCTATATTTATAAAAAAGGAATTAAAATGTAAGTTAATTAGAGAAATGTCTATGGTTATTGATAATATGATGGAAATGATCACATTGGAAATAATAAATACATATGGAAAAAATATTATAATAAGTTGTGTGTATCGATCGCCAAGTGCGAAGATAGAGACATTTACAGATAAAATAGTAGAGTTATTGGTTAAGAGTGGAAATAAAAAAGTTTTTTTATGTGGTGATTTCAATATAGATTTGGGTAATATGACTGATTCTAATAATACTAGTATATTTATGAACTTGATGAATAGTTTAAATTTATATCCGTTAATATTAAGGCCGACAAGAATAACAACTCACAGTGCAACATTAATTGATAATATATTCACAAACATAGAAAATGGAGATGTGATAAGTGGAATACTGATGATGGACATTAGTGATCATTTACCA
>JARVLU010000952.1:27222685-27233987 GCA_031762415.1 Simpsonichthys santanae | reverse complement strand
ACTACAGTACTTTATTTCTTTTTTTTTTTTTTTTTTTTTAGCGAGTCAAATCAGTTTTTTTTTTCATCCTGAGCAGTTCAATGTACCTTGTTCATTAATTTGCATATGACAAATAAACAGAACCTGAACTTGTACGATATGCATGTCATAAATACCTTATTGTAAAAACTTAAAGTCTAGAGCGCAGAAATCCTACGGAGCTGACACCGTGAGACTTCAATGATGCTGCGCATCAGCTGGATCTGATGAGTTCCTCCATTTAAACTAAAAAATAAACTCTAAAGAAAGTTTGATTTGTATTTTTTTCATAACCCAAGTCATTTTAAAGAGTCCTGGCAATGCGGGAGAAAAGGTCAAGATCCAGAATATCAGCGAACCCAATAACAGACAAAAATAGTTTCTATGGCAGCAGGAGCACCACGTCTGAAGATTACAGAGCAAGGACGGCTCCAACCAGAGGCCCAGCTGAGTTTGAGGTTTTTCTTACAGTATGAGACAAAAAAACGCAAACTGATTTTACAAATATATTTTAATTTATCCAACTGATTTGACATTTTTTTTGTTTGTTTTTTGTTGTCATAATGTGAAGATGAGGGTGAAAGTACTAACAAATTGCATAAAACATCAGGTTTTTGTACATTTCACCACATTTCGTCCGTCAAAAAAAGGTTACTTTCATCCTAAAGAGTGTGTTTCCAAATATTAACGCTGCTCTTTGTTTCAGGTGAAGACTTCTAAAAGTATTTCTTAAAAAGCTGATTTTCGGAGTATAATAAATAAATAAATAAATAAAACAATAAAGTATGAGTGAACAGCAAGTGAAGCAGACCAAAAGATAAAAAGTAAGACTTGAGAGTTCTGGATGAAAACACAGTAAAAGACAACGGAATAATAAACGGGGAGTCGTCTCAGGAGAGCGGTGGTTATATCTTTGGGTGAATGCATCAAACTGGCTGAGCGTGAGAAAGAGGCTCACGGTGGAGGCAGCACACACTGGGAAGATGAGACAGACCTCGGGGCTCTCTGAAAGCTCAGAAATCAACCAAGGGTGGATAATCTACACCAAAACTATTGTGGGAAAAGTGCCTGAGCTCTGGGTGTTTTCCAGTGATAGAGCGGGTTCTTCACTGTGGGAGGAACAGGGACTGCAGGTGGGCCGGGTCCAACCACACACACAGATTAATGGAGGAGTTACAGGTAACTGGAGTCAAAGTGATGTAAGAGTGGATAAAACACACAAAAAGGGAAACCCAGCAAAGTTCAGTCAGGTCATATAGACGGTTTCTTTTTCTGTTGATACGTTTCATCCAAAGGACTTCATCAGTCCAAGGAGCCACAACAAACTGAGTCCCACAAGCAGCACACTCCCATAGTGTATCAACCAGTTTGCTGATGATAAGACGGTTTCTAGGTTTGATGGTTTCTCCCCCATGGACTCCTCTGAGGCAGCCATAGCCAAAGTGGTTCAAAACATCAAAGTTCATGCTCAATAATTCAGGTAGAAAATCCAACAAAGTTCAGTCAGGTCATCTGGACGGTTTATTTTGTTGTTGAGTCTTCATCCAAAGGACTTTATCAAATCAATCAACTTTATTTCTATAGCACGTCTTAAAAGCTGCTGGGGTAGCCAAAGTGCTGTACAAAAACACAAATAGGTTAAAACAAAAACATACACAAAGAAACGTAAAAGCATACACACACCAGGTTCACAGCAGGTGTGTATTAAGATGCCATACAAGATAAGGTTGTGTGTTAAAAGCCAAAAAGTGCGTTTTTCAAAGAGATTTAAAAACAGTAAGAGAGGAGGCCTGTCTGACACACCAGGGTAAGTTGTTCCACAGCCAGGGAGCAACAGCAGCAAACGCTCTGTCACCTCTGAGCTTCAGCCTAGTTTTAGGGACTGTCAGCAGCAACCGATCAGCTGATCGTGGGGATCAGGGTGGGCAGTAAGGCTGAAGCAGCTCAGATATGGTGGGGCACGTTGAGTGGGTTGTTGAGTCTGAGGAGCCACAAAAAAAACAGTGAACCACTTTGGCTATGGCTGCCTCAGAAGACTCGACCGGGGAGAGGGCGGGCAACAGAAACCATCTTATCACCAGCAAACTGGTTGGTCCACTACAAAGGTGTGCTGCTTGTGGGACTCAGTTTGTTGTGGCTCCTCAGATTAATGAAGTCCTTTGGCTGAAGTATGAAACGTTTCAACAAGAAAAGAAATTGTCCAGATGACCTGACTGAACTTTGTTGGATTTTCTACCTGGATTATTGAGCATGAACTCTGACACTAAAAGGGACAGTTTAAAAGTTATAAATAAGAAATATCTTACCTGTTGTAGATTTGATCTGTGGCCCTAAACAACAAATCGCTGCCAACATAAAAGGATATCCGGACCACTCTGAAGTGGAGTTCTGTGGAAAAAGTACAGCTAATCATTATCTTACCTGTTCTGGATAAATCTTAGAACAAGAAAGTGGAGAATCAGAGAGACCTTTTTCTAAATTTGTATCCAATGTTACATTCATCCTTTAGCTAGTTTTTTTTACTCTACTTTAGCTAGTTTTACTCTGCTTTAGCTAGTTTTTTCTTCTGCTTCAGCTAGTTTTTTCCACTCTGCTTTAGCAAGTATTTTCATCTTTTAGCTACTTTTTCCTCTACTTTAGGTAATTTTTGACTCTACTTTAGCTAGTTTTTGACTCTAGCTAGTATTTTACTCTACTTTAGCTAGCTTCTTAGCAAACCCCAATTAATTTACCTCATGAACAATACGTTAACGGTAATATGTCGATTATGTACAATGATGCAAAATGGGACACCACACACTCCAACACACACACGTGCACTGAAGGGGAAGGTGTGTATCGATTGGACTCATTTCAGAATGCTGCGTCACCACGAAACACCTACCTCATACACGAGCACAGCTGTTTGTTTTGGCTGCAACATTACAACCCTGCAACCCTCAGTGACCCCAATCCATCATCACAAACACACACACGCACACGCACACACATTTCCCTAAGACCTTTGGTGAAGAGCACAGGATGTGTGAGGTGAGACCTTTAAGGGTCACATTGGGTTTCTGGCTTTGCTCTGGTAACACACACACACACACACGCACACACATGCTCACAGGAGCGGTCATGCGTCTGAGCTTTGAAACGTCACATAGCTGAATATGAACGTGCACATGCGTGTCACTGTCACATGCATCTCTGATCGTGTTATTCGGATGGGACGTGAAGCGGCGTGCTGTTTTGGCAGCTCTGAATGACAACAAGGAGGTGCTACCTGGTGTCGAGCTGCAGGAAACACACACAAACACACACATAGTGCATGTAGAAAACTTTGGAGTCAACACTATTCATGAGAACCAACTTGACTGTGGGAAACACACAAATGGCTACATCTTGGTCAAAGTTGCAGCCATGAGCAGTGTTTTTTTTTTTTTTTTTTTTCTCAATCTCAGGCTCTGTCTCCTCGGCCAAGGAGTGAGAGTTTGATAGGATATTATTTTATTTTTGTTTTGCCTCCAAATCCTATACATGTCACTTTCACTACTTTTTGTCCGTCTAAACATTTCTCACTTGTAAACGAGTCTTCGAGGCTCAGTGTGATTTATCTGTGTAAATAAAGGTTGACTGAAAAATAATCAAAACGTTCAACTCATTCAGCACATTCCTGCTTGGGCTTTTGCTATTTGTACAACTTGCACTTTTTCTTTTTTATATTTAGCTTTTTGACCATTTTTCTCTTACTGAAAATGTTCTCTTCACCTCCTTCAAACCTTTTATTGATCATTTCAGTTTTTATTCAGGTTCAGATTATCTCTGAGCATTTTGCTGCTTTTGTTAAGTTTTTTTTAAAACTTTCTGCTAATTTTAGCCTTTAATAATTTTCAATTTCTGATTTGTGTGCTTCTTTTTAAAATGTTCAACATTATGCTCCTTTTCAGCCTCTTTCTGCTAATTTCAGCAATTTTGTTAGTCTTTTCAGCTACCATTTTGTTTAGCTAATCTCAGCTCATTTCAGGTCTTTTATTAAATTGAGACTTGTAATTTATTCAGTCTATTTCAGCCAGTTCTGCTCTATTAAGCTTTTCTACACATTTCTGCTGCTTTCAGCCAATGTCTGCCGTTCAAATTCAACTCGCATTAACAGTTTAGCAATTAAACTTTTTCAGCAGTTTTTTTTAAGCTTACTTTAAAACTCTGACGTGAAGAGCAGGAGTTTTCGCTGTATAAGTCGCACCTTTTGCATAATTTTGCATGTCCTGCGACTTATACACTAAAGCAACTAATATACGCTTTCCCCATATTTATAACCCAATTTTTGGCTGAAATATGACAATTTCATTCATTCTGAAATGAAAAGTATTGAACACTACCATTTGCAGCCACTAGAGGGCACTAAACTAAGCCAAGTGTCTCATTAATAGGTGAAAGTGGTTATTAATGAGACACTTGACTTGTCGTACCAAGCCACCCTCATCTCGCTCCGGAACTCCTGGAGCAAACATCTGATTTGACCATTAAAGTGCATTTTTTTAAGGAAAAAATAAACTGAGACATGTCTTGACTGTAATGTCAAGCAAACAAACAATTGTTTTTAGGTGGTTATCTTGGTAAATTTCAAAGAAATACACAGAGTCCTCCCTCTGCATGCTCCTGCAGCCGCCGTTTGGCAGCCAATCGATTTTTGGCACAACACCGTCCCACGTTTACAGGTTGTCAGCGGTGACATGTAACAAATGCAACATCTACGGCGAAGCGACGCATTTATGTTTTTTCCCACTTTATTAGACATATTTGGACTGTTGTGACTTGTATACGACGGTGCGACATATACCGCGCCAATAAAGGTCCATTTTTCTCAACCCATTTGTGCAGCAGTACTTTACTCATCATTTAACTGATCAGTAAACTTCCATGTTTCCCTGCCAGACAAATATACTCATGATTAAGTTAAAAGCCAGCAAAAAGAAAGAAAAAGGAGTCGGATGACAGAACACCTTTGTCCAAACGTGTGCACCAAGCAGCAGATATTTAATCCGGGCTCACGGAGCGAAGCGCCCGACTCCGAGGGAGGCAACAAGATAGATTCTCAGCCGCGGCACATTTATCTGTATTACTTCCAGCAACAGCCAACATCTAAATTCTACTGATGACAGCCCGGGGATTTTATTATCACTGTGATCCTCTCAGATCAGATGTTTCCAGGTTACTTATTTTTCTTTCAGCGTGATGTACGGGGAGAGGAGGACCTGTCTTTTCTTCTAAATTTGGAAGTGATGCGTGTAAGAGTCTTAGCTCTGTGCTCTGCATGCTCAAAGACTTTAAAGATCCAGAGCGTTACAGGGCAGCGCTTTGAACTCGGCCAAATGAAATGTCCTCCAACACACTTCTTTTAGATTTGAGAGAGATTTCAAAGGATGCAGCCGACGAGATACGTTTCAGGGATTATTCCTGAAAATGACCTGAACAACATGTTCAATTAATCTTCAGCTGTAGTTCTGAGTTAAAGTACTTCTGCTTTCTGTCATAGATTTGGTTATGTGTTTGGAGCATTCATAAAAGGCCCATCAATCCCGCACACATGAAATGTTGCATTGAAATTTTTATTTAGATTTAAAAAATATAAATAATACATTTTCAATGTACAGTACAGGTAGTCCTCGACTTACGTCGGTCTCGAGTTACGGCGTTTCGGACTTACGGCGCCGCCCCCAGTGACGTCATCATACCTTACGTTGCCTTTTTATTGCAGCATTTTATGTTTTTATCTTTTTTTAGGGTACTTTGTTAGCTAACAGCTTTGAAACACATTAAAACGGCGTTCTAAGTGCTCAGCTGTTGTTTTTACATTGAAAAAACGTGTTTAAAAAGACGAAGCGACTGCCATGTGCTTGCGGTTTCGAGTTACAGCTGAAAATCTGGACTTACGGCGCCATGTGCGTTTGGCTCCGACTTACGGCAGAATCGAGTTGCGAACGGTCCTTAAGTCCGGAACCCGTTCGTAAGTCGAGGACTACCTGTATTACAGATAGTGGTCTAAACATGGGTGCAGTAAGATTCCTCTCCATCACATACTCAGAGTGCTAACAGATCATTTGACATCTCTGCATAAAGTTTTGGTTTGCAAGCAGCATGCAATTTACATCTTCATGGCATCCTACCTAATTTAAAAATTAATGAACTTTATTGCTGTAGGTGAAAAAAAAAAAATCGCATTTCTTGTTTTTTTTTTAATCGTCTTCATGGTTCTGTAAAAATCAACTCTATTGGTAATCCTTCACAAGCGTCTGGGGTTTTATGGATTGCTCACCAATAAAAACATCCAAAATAGCTTGTAAACATGTCAACACAACAGTAAACTAATCTGAAAGATATACTTTTTTTCCCAGAAAAGTTGATTGGGAGTGGGAGGGGGGGGGGGGGGGCACACAAACTTTCTGCCAACATATTTAATGTGTTGGTAACTTACTGGGGTGTTCTGAATTGATAATATCAACTAAAAATCAGAAACCAAAGTGGATCTAAATCAAAGATTGATTCACTAACCTCCATTATTACATTATTGAAGTTATGGAATTAACTTTTAAATTACTGAATTATAATAGAATAAATGCTGTTAGAGGTTTTTGGTGTAGTGTTGCGAAAACATAAATAAATAAAAATAAAAAATTTAAAAAGCAAAAATCAACTCATTAGCTTATCTTCTACTAGTCAGGGTTGTAATAAAGCATACATCTTCAAGAGATGTTGAATAGTGGTGTGCCGTTGTTGAGATGGAGAACGTCTATTTTTAATCTAAACAAAACTAAAGTACTAACTGTGAGTTATTTGTCCATTTATTTTCTTTTTTTATAAAATCAAAAAATGCTACACAACTGCTGCCCTACAGAGGAGGTCAACAACACAAATGTATGGGTCTGAATTGTGGAAAATCTTTCCTGGAGTCACACCTGGCCAGCACAGCACAGCACAGCAAAAAAGATGAACTTTCTCAGGAAATTGAAGCATGTGATAATTCCTTTATATCCTCCATTCTTATCATGTTTAACCGAGATACTATTGGGAACCAGGTGCATCACTTCCTGGTTCCTCAAATAAAAAGATCCACTGAATCTCTAGTAAAATGCTAAGCACAACCGGCTCACCCCTGGTTCGCACTGAAGTCTGATGACATGTCATTTAAATAATAATGTGATTGACCACACTGAAAAAAAATATTCTGAGCAAAAGAAATAACATTTAAGTATTGAGATATGCAGTGTAAAATACAAAATCCAGATTTTAGAACTGCACAGTCACACAGTAATGTTTAATGATTGTTGATTGATTCCATCCAAACACATTCAAAAACTATATACAAGTGCTATGTGTTCTCATCCTTGCATGTTCCCATACAATGACAAAATTGGTTCTCTGCATTTAACTCATTACACATAGCATGCACCCAGGTGGAGCAGTGGACAGCTATGTAAGCAGCTGTGAGCAATTAGGGATTGGGTGTCTTGCTCAAGGACACTATGACATGTGGGCATAGTGAGAGGTTGAACCTGCAGCTTTCTGGGCCCAGGTCGGCTGTCCTACCTCTGCCCCATTTTGGCCCCAAATATGTAAAGAACAATGCAATACAGATCAAGCAAAGGTAAAAGGGTGACCATACCATCCCAATCAAATCACTGGCTTCTCATTTCACTCCACAATGAATATGTTTTCTTTACTTAACCACCAATCCATCCATGGCAATTCTCCATACTACCTCAAATAATTGTTTGCTGCTCATACATCAACACGATCCCTCCATTCCACAAATTCCTACCAGCTCCACCCTCCCCTGACAAAACTGCACACCATGGGCGACATAGACTTTTTTTTAACTCCTGTGCATCTGTGGAACACCTTCTCTGACCATCTAAGGATATCCCAGACTATAAGTTTTAAGAACTGACTGAAAACATTTCTATTTGAATGATTTTATAGTTTAAATGTTTGTTGTTTTTTTTAACTCTATTTTTAGGTCTTGCTCTATTTCTCTAGCTGTTTTATATGGCGGCACGTTGAGATTGAAAAGTGCAGTACAAATGCAATAATTTATATTTATGAAGTAAAATACACATCATGGATATTCAAAAACAAGTTATTGCACAACTTTTATTTATTTTTGCATATAACAATTTTAAACAGACAAATATCACAACAAATATATTGTAAAAAGACAGTAAACATGGTGAAAACAAACTGCACCCTTAAATACAATTACAAATCCTCATGCCTGACATAGATTGCTTTGTAATGTACCTATAATGTGAAATTATATAAAAAAGAAAAAATTAAGGATATAAAAAAAATACATTGTTGGCTACCCTCAACACATTACTTTTAGAAAATATTGGAAAAAAAAAAAAAAAAAAAAAAAAATCCCCCAAGTATATATGATGATCTTCAAACAAAATAAATTGATGGGCAAAGCCTCTAACTAAAAATATTACATAAAACAAGAATTCCCTCATCCCCTTCACTAACTCACACAGTCAGGCACTGTCTGACGTGCACATGGAAGTACACAGCCTCCCATACCATCACAGTCGAGTGGTTTTTCAGAGCGACAGCAGCAGCAGCCGTGTGGAGCTTTCTGCTGTTCTCTGTGCACTCACCTTTCACCTCCTGCCATTTTAGCCTCAGTGATTCCATTAGTCCACCTGAATACAGATGCCGATTCCAGATCCCTTTTCTTCTCACCTGCCTTGTGTAAAGCATCAAACATAGCAGACTAAGTGTAACAGCTACAAAGGTAAAAAAACACAACAACCGTAAGACATTATGACAGCTAGAGAGAGACGGCATGCTGTATTGTTTGCTGCACCTTGGCAGAATTTGTTTTCTGCCTGTTTCACCTTACTCCAACTCTTTTGCTTTCTTTGTTCACCCCACAAGCCATTTTGTCATTTGAGGCAGTTTTCCCCACATTTAATATGTACATAATGGCCTGTGCTTTCTATGAATGTGTGAATCTCTCTTCAGTATTGCAATGGAATACTGGAGTGATTTAATAAACTGGTAAAACTTTATTTATTTATTTATTTTAAATCAAGGACACTTTAGACTACATTCACAGTGCAGGCAAAAATGGTCCAAATCTAATTTTTTGTTTACCCATATATGACCCATGTCAAATTATTTTGATACTTGAAATATGAAAAACCTGATTTATTTACCTATTGGTTTGTTTATTTAAGTTATTTATCAAATCTGATACGTATTTTTTATATGTTGGTACTAAATTGGATACATATTAGAGTTGCATTTGGGCCTTGAAAATCTAGCCTATAGCCAGGCCTAATCCCGTATCAATTTTCTTTAGCCTGACTCAAAACTGAAGGATTAACTGTAATTACAGGCCCAAACGTCCCCCAAAAAACAACTTTTTTTATAAACTTTTACTGCTTTTGTAAACAAATCGATTTGACATGGTATTTTAAAAACATATTTTAAAGAAAGGAATATATAAGATTTCTTGTTTCACCAAATGGATATTAACATACAAAACAAATAGTTAAAAAAAATCAACTCTAAAGAAAGGCTTTCATACAGATGAATAAAAATATTTTAGATTAAAATTATTTGAAAAACAAACAAACAAACAAAAAACAAGGCTATTTTAATTGAACGTGCTGCTCGCTTCGGCTTTTGTAGCTGCTGCTACTTCCTTCACCACAGATGACAGCAGGTGTGAAAACTTGCACAGCAGGTGACCAGCTGATCCATCTGAGCTTAACTGGACTTTTTTTTTTTTTACCTCTTTCAACCGCTCAATCGGACCTGCCTCCTCCTCAACAAGTAGATCATGACAGTTTTATATTGTGCATTCTTATTTAGTTTTCTTTGGGCTGTGTGATTCGTAACACTGCATTAAAGCCTGAGACTGACCCGGCCTTCACATCATTATGTTTCATTCAACATTTATATATGCAAGTTAGTTCCCATTGAGCCTCGAGGACTCATTTACAAGAGAGATCTGTTTTCATTGCTTAATCATAAGAGATACTCTTACCAGTCTTACCAGCTTGTCAAAACAATGCTATTTACTGCTTTTAATAAATAAATATTATTAATATTCTGCAGTATTGAGTATTGGTCTGGCTTTCCACAATATGTTTATTTCTCATGTGGCCCCATTGAAGAAAAATGCCGACCCCTGGAGAACCTGGATGAGTTTCAGAAGGGACAAAGTGTCACAAGAAGGAACAGTTGGAACCAGACATCATGCAAAGACACACAATGATCAACAGATGAAGAAGGGTTAACTGACTATATATGGACTGAGGCTGAGAAGAATGCTGGATGCAGCTAATAAGTGCAGCTTGATGAAACAGGGAACAAGTGAGAGGATATGTGGCAGGACTGAGGATCAGTAGCCGAACAGAAAAAATGTACTGGAAAAAAAAAAGAACTAATGTCACAAGCAACGTCAGAGACACTCATTTCATCTTATTTGGTTCCTTAATACAAAGTACTTGTGGGACCATGCTACAAGCTAGCTCTTTATTACTTATGTTTTTATTTATTTTGTTTTCTTTAGACTTTTCTGTATTTGTTTCATTTTTATAGGTGAGTTTGTTTAATAAACCATTTTCTTCTCCTTGATACTATAATTGTATATTATTGTATTAGGTAACTGGTTTTAAATTAAGTAAACATATTTTGCAGTTGTTTTGTGTCAAAATAGGCTAAACAAATGTAATTGTCACAGATAATTTATATGCATTTTGTGTCTGTCAATGTTGAACATTAGTCAGAGTCAGAGTTTCTTTATTGTCATTTGCACTACATGTGGTTCATGTGGTAGAATGAGATTGTGCACACAGGATCCCAGTTCCTTCCAATCATGCATCCATTTTCTTTTACCCGTGTCTTCCATTTTGGGTCACGAGGGTCACCGGTGGCCATGTCCAGAAATCACTGTGCGAGGAGCTGGGGACACCCTGGCAGGTTGCAATCCCAGGTACATCCAACAATAAAATGTAAAAGAAAACAGTATTAAGATTTAAGATATGAACTAAGAAAAACATCAACTAAACATATGCTAAACACTAATAGAATAAAAACAGTAAAAACAATACACCGAAACAGCAGCACAAACATAAGTCTGTGTGAGCATATGAGCACAAATGAACACAGCAACATGAAACAGATCAGCAGCAACATGATATTATTTTTTTATGGTGATTATCCTGGTTAGATATTCATGAGTCTAACAGCCTCAGGGTAGAAGCTGTTCCTCAGTCTAGTGGTTCTACAC
>JARVLU010000952.1:27194220-27206777 GCA_031762415.1 Simpsonichthys santanae | reverse complement strand
TATATATATAATTCATTAAAGCAAGTAATCATATGAAAACCACTTGTGTTTATGTGTCTGCTTTTATCTGAGAGTAGACCACTTGCCTAATGGAATTGACACATAAAAGAAATGATCATCCGCAGAAACTTTTGTTGTAGATTTTGACAAAATTAGAATGTTTATCAAATAGAGCCATTCTGTTGTATTTGTTTAAGTTTTACTGCACATTGGTTTTGAGCTCTGTTTGTGTTGCCATGAGCATGGTGCAGTTTTGGCTCAGTAATCCTCAGTTTGTCATGCCGACAATGGAGCCACATGGCAAACCAAGCCAAGTCCAATTAGCAAGGTCTGCTACCATTCTCCATTGAAAGGAGCCACATACTGGGCTTTCATTTGGGAATGTAACAGCAGAGATGTAATGCCCACTGACAAATGGTGTTTCTGACCTCCCCCTCTGTTTTGAAAGAAGGAGGTGATGGAGAGAACTGGCAAATTTCACTGTAATTTTACCACACACATTTTTCTCCATCCCTTAAAATCCATTACTGTAGTTTGTTTTTATCCTGCAACTTTGTAAACATTTTATCACTTTTTATATGTTCTTAAATAACATATATATATATATTTTTTTTTTTAAACATATACAACAAGAAATAAAAATATAGTGAAGGTGAAGTGTTTTTATTACACAGACAAGACTTTCAAACATTCTGCATTTACAAAGTAGTTGGACAAAATGTTCTCACTTTAAGTACCTCTTATCGGCTCTGTTTAGAAATTTTACATTGTCTAAGAGTGAATAATGTTTACTCCACAGAGATGAATTTACAGAAATGCAAGCTTCACAGCTCTGTTTTCATCCATTTCACAATAGGTTGTGTTCCCACAACATCAAATAATACCACTTTCAATAAATCCTTTAGTATGTCTGAGAAACACACCAGTTGTCTTTTAGTGTTGTGGCCATAATCCATTGGTCATAGCTCTGGGACTAAACATTGAGTTTCTTCTGTGTAGCTATGAGAATTAACACTGTTAGGACACAAAATGGACCAGTGAATCATTCAAGCTTAACAAAACCACCCAAACTCAGGAAATTAACTAATTGTATGTCCACAGACACCTTAGCTAAGAACCAGGTTTTTATTTTGTCTTTAAATAATTTTATGTCCCTTTCAAGGACATAATTTGCTCCCTTTTTTTTTTAATCTAAAAGAAGACCAATAATACTGTTTCAAATAATGAACTGATGTTTCACACAAAAATGACGATTCACAACAACAACAAAAAAAAATTGCAGAAAACTTTGTGGATCAGCATGATGCATCTCTGAGCTTTCATGCCAGGTTTTTGCCATTTTTAGATAATGAGTAACAGCAACTTGTTTGATTTCAACTAATGTTTCAAAGCCACATAATGCTGAGGTTTAAGAGACCACCACAAGTTGGCCGAATACTTGGAGCTGTTCTGGAGTCTCTATCAAAAGGATGAATGCTGTGAATGTTGCAGTATATAACAGCTTTGAACACATTTTGCACAATACTGATGGACCAGATGAATAAGCAGTGCATCTTTCAGTTCAAGAAAGCAATAAAGGAAAAAAAAAGTTTCATATTATTGTCAGAAATGCATTTTTTTTACAGATTTTTATAATGATAGAATATGATATCACACAAAAATAGGCATCTTCTTGTTTTAGACTTACTAAATGTTCAAAACTCGCATTTAATTTGGATTTGGAATACACTGCAAAAGGTGTATATATTTTTTTGTTAATCTCGGTCTGTACGAAGCTACACATATCAGGATTTCAACACCTCTTTTACCAGCAAATTGGGAACACCGAGGCCAAAATATTCATACATTTGTATGAATGAATAAATTAAAGTCTCAAAAATCCAAGCAAAATCAAGTGTAATAAAATATATATTTTAAAGTAATTTATTTTTCAATCTATGAGCATCGCAGCCTTCCTGTAATTTTTATTTTTTATTTTATTTTATTTTTTAAATTAGGAGTCAAATTATTTCCCCTTCTAAAACATTTATCTGTACCTGAATTTTAAGTATTATTCAAAGTAATCTTGTTTGCAAAGTTTTAGAAGCTCATGAGTGGATATTTTCTTAACACCTACTGAATGATCAAACAAAGGAATACATACGTTTTATTTTTCACAAGCATAATACCTGTACTATAGATAAAGTTAGAAAAACAGCTGTTGACTAAGATTAAAGTTTTAAAAAAAATGTTTATTGGATTAAATAGATTTTGATATATATTTTTTTTCTTGGACTTGCAATTAGCTTTTATTTATCTTTTAGTTGAAGACTAAATTTTGCTTTTCACAATATTATTTTAAAGCTCAATATTGATATTTTATTAAAGACTAGCCTGTTTCATTTCTTGTTATTATACATTATTGTGTCACAATTGCACAACTAAAATGTAACAAGACACTCAGCACAAAATATGTTAATATATTTAGGGAAAAAGTTTTGCCACAAATCTAACTGATGGGCATCTCTCCTGACTAACTTACCAAGAGTTTCTTATTAGTTTATGGATGGTGTTATAATTACCGGTATACATAACCTTTAAACTCATCATTAAAGTTGTCTGACATTCATCAGGTTAGAGGATGTGGAAATGTACAAACTTAGATTATCTTCCTTATCATTAAGCTGTTTTTTTAGGGGTTTCCACAGCGAGTCATCCTCCTCCATCTCACTATGTCCTCTCTCCAACTACCTCCATGTCCTCTCTAACTGCATCCATATTACAATATCACATCACAATATCTCCTCTTTGGCCTTCCTCTTAGTCATTCCTCTGCCAGCTGCATTTTAAACATCCTTCTACCAATATGCCCACTGTCCCTCCTATGGACATGCTCAAACCATCTCAGGTTGGCTTCTCTAACTTCAAACTTTATTCACAATAGACAAATTACAAAAATAAAAAAGTTATATTTCATACTATTTTCACGTATTTCATCAATCCTTCCATTATATTTTACATGTCTCTGTGTGAGTGCAGCTACAGCGTGCACTCTCAGGCCATTCTTGCATGTAGTGTTCCCTCAGTGCGGACTGAACTAGTTAAAAGGGCCTTCTCCTACTCTGCTCCTGTTTCCTGGAATATCTTGCAAAATGATCTGAATCTCTTGACCTTGACCTCTAAGTGGCTTCAAACATCTAAGTTCCTGGGAAAAACCAATGACATGTTCTTGTTTTCCCCACCCCTCACACAGTGACTGCTGGGCATGGGCACCGGTGACTCCCCTGACCCAAAAGTGGAAGAACCAGGTAAAAGATTACGAGGTTGTTCTTGTTTTTAGTTTTCTACATCGCCCTACATTCTAGCTGTTTTTTGTTTGTTTGTTTGTTTGTTTTTGTTGCATTTTATTTTAAATACCATTTTATTTTTATATTTTATTCATTTCATTTTATTTTTTATTTTTTATTTTATTTAAAAAAATTGTACACATCCTTTATGATTGTCTGTTATTGTCTTTGTTGTCTACTGTTGTCATCGCTTTTTGTTGAAATTCAGGTCTCTCTTATAAAGGAGTTCCCGAGGCTCAATAGGATTAACCTGTAAAAATAAAGGTTGAATAAATGTTACCCGCTTCTTTCTTTTCAGGTCACAGGCGTTTCTGATGCCCACATCCAAGTGGTAGGGTACACTTTGGACAGGTTGCAAGTCTTTTACAGCGACACATAGACAAATGAGATAAACAACCATTCACTCTCTCACTCACATCCAGGAACAGTAGTGAGTTACCAGTTCGCCTAGCATGCATGTATTTGATCAGTGGGAGGAAACAAAGTGGGAGAGAACAGTTGTGAGTTTTAGAAAATTACAACTCCGAGAGTACGGGGTCTGATATTGTTGTCAAAATACATGTATGGGTCATTCACAGAGAAGCAGAAAAGCAATAGGCTACTTATCAGAGGAGTTTGTCGAGAATCGATGGTCAGAAGACATAGGGGTAGAGGTCCAGATTTCAGATAGGCAAAAGTTATCTGTCTTGGGCAAGACAAAATAGAGAGGAATTTGTGGTCATGAAGTGGGTCAATAACAAGAGCAGGAACAAGAATGCTGGACACTTCAGGCACAAGGCGATCAGATAATCTGGCAGGGATGCAGAGACTGAGAAGTGCTTAAGAAGTGCAGTGCACATGTGCAGCAGGACGAAGACTAGGAGTGACAGAGGTGAGCTGCGCGAATCTGATGAGTGGTGGAGTTTAGCAGGGCAAGCACAAAATACGCATGGGCCTGGCTTGACATGAAACACGAATCATTACAAACTCATGGAAATTGTTGGGGTTGAAACTTTTTTCTCAGTTTTAACGGTGACAAAATGACTGTGTATTACATGCACTACAGAGACTATCTCCCACAACATACCTGCAGAGGCTGCAGGAGTGGTTGTAAACTCTGCTCTCATAACACTGCTTTCATGATATGACCATGTGTATCCTTGTGTTCAACATGTGTCCCTGATTCCGTCACACAAATGATTGAAAAAGAAAGGAACATCTAAAGAGCTAATTTTGCCAAAGCATAACATGCTGATGGTAAATTGGTAGAGCAGATTTTCTTTGCTTTGCAAAACAGTGTTCAACTCAACAAGAAGTCCCAGGTTTATATCTGAAGAGATTTAATTGATGATCTAATGGCCAAAAGCATTAATTTAGTCAATGTCTTCTTCTTTCTGCTTTTTTCCTCTTCAGGGGTCGCCACAGCAAGTCATCCTCCTCCATCTCACCATGTCTTGTGCATCCTGTGTCTTCACTCCAACTACCTCCATGTCCGCTCTAACGGCATCCATATATCTCCTCTTTGACATTCTTCTTTGTCTTTTTCCTGGCAGCTGTATTTCTAACATCCTTCTACCAATATACCCAGTGTCCCTCCTCTGGACATGTCCAAACCATCTCAGTCTGGCCTCTCTAACTTTATCTCATCGTTGGTTTAGAATTGTGCCACTCAAGGTGGCTGCAAGTTGGAGTAGCTGTTACTTTCATTCTGGGATATTGCTTTTGAAAACTTTATTTCTTCATTATTTGTATGCAAACTACTTTTTTTATTATTTGTTTTTATTACTTCCTTTTGTATTGGATGATGTGCAGTTGTAAGGATTTTTACTGAAACCTTTTTACTTTAGGACATGTGTTATTAAGCGCAACAATGACAACAAGGTGGTTTTTACAACTGGGATCAGCTGATTAACATCTCAAAGCTCACATATTATCTTAAGTACAACTCCAAATCCCAAATGAGTTGTAAAGGAGGAACCATGGATGCATCTCTGTTTACCTGGCAGAGTTGATTGAGTGGCTGACTGCTGAGAAGCTTGGAGCTGGCAGGAAATGTGGCTCATGACAACAAGAAGACCACTATTATCCCTCAACACCTGCAGCTGGTTGCCTGCAATGATGAGGAGCTCAACAAGCTGCTGAGAGAAGTGGCCATCACTCAAGGAGGAGTTCTGCTCAACATTCAGTTGTTCCTGTTGCCAAGGAGCACTGAGAGGACCAATGGGTCTGAATGGATCGGCATCTGCAGCCAGTTTCTTCAGATTTGCTGCGAGACGGACTGCTGCGAGAGATCCTTCTTGCCCACAGCCATCAGCATATTTAGCAACTTTTAATGAAACCAGGATGATGAGTTACAACATTTAATTTCCCTTTGGGATTAATAAAGTATTTTGAATTGAATTAAATTGAATTCAACTTGTGCTGTACCTCTGATGATCTCATTCATAATACTGTATTATCCATACTTGTCACTCCTAAGGAGAACCTCAGCATCTTCATTCCTGCCACTTTCAGTTATTTCTCCTGTCTTTTTGTCAATGCCACCGTCCCCAGACCATATGACAAAGCTGGTCTCACAAGTGTCTTGTATTTTCCGTTGACCTTTGCTGACACACTTGTGTCACAAACCACTCCTGAAACTTTTCTCCATCCACTCCATCCTGCCTGGACTTTCTTTTTCACTTCCTTACCACATTCCCCATTTTCCTGGACAGCGGACCCCATGTACTTGAAGTCCTGCACCTTTGTGACCTCTGCTCCTTTTAGTCTCACTGTTCCATCAGCCTCCCTCTCATTCACACACATGTACTCTGTCTTACTACAGCTGACTTTCATTCCTTCTCTTTCAAGTACATACCTCCACCTCTCCAAGTTCTCTTCCACCTGTTTCCTGTTCTCACCACAGATCACAATGCCATCTGCAAACATCAAATTCCATGGGGATTCCTGCCTGACCTCATCTGTTAGTCAGTCCATCACCAGAGCAAACAAGAAGGGACTGACTCAGAGCCGATCCTTGATGCAATCCCACCTCCACCTCCATAATTTTGTCCATTTACCTTAAAAAAAGAAAGTGGCAGAAATGTGTCCAGTGGGAAAAAATAGCATATTTACAAGTCTATGATTGTGTTCTCTTTCTCCATTAAAGCTTATGGTTGGTTAGAAATGTGTATCAGATCAGGCAGTGGGTTTATGCTCTGTGTGATTTGGCAGCCAGTCATTCATATGCCTCCTCGGAGTTTAGCAGTTTAACACGAGGCCTGTTAAAATGCTCCGGCAGCTGTCAATCTGGCTGCTACTCTGGCCGTGTTAGAACCAAGGAGGATAGAAGAGAGGACTGTAGTCTCAGATACTTAATGTGCCTACTCACTCCCCCCCATCTCCTGTATATTGTCAACAAGCCAGTTAGAATGTGTTGGAGGTAGAATAACAAAGCTCTAATTTGAAGCATGCTACATAGTGTGTATATCACTGTGAAGGCAGTGGAGCCTCCAGTTGGTCAAAGGGTTAAGAGTGGATAAATGAAGCAGACAGACTACAGTACATTTAGCATTCCTGTCAGGAAGGCTGGAGCTCAGACATTGATAGGAGGCTTGGACTCTCAGCGTTCATTGGAAGCTAGCAGCAGGTTCTCTAATAAAAAAAGTGGAGCCTATTGAGCCTTTCTAGGTCAAATGCCAGGTGTATCAATCAAAGGCACGGAGACCATTCCCCCCGGCAAGTCCACAGGTGGTACAAACTAGGAGACATAGTGTAGAAGTCAAAATTGTGGCCCAAAGGACTCCCTACAAATTCCCTTTAATCCTTGGCCTGGTCAGGCTAACAGCAGTATAGATGCTTGAAGGGCATGCTGGACAATTTTTACACTGAGGGTGAGTTTCCTGCTGCTTCCCTTAGAGGCTCCACATGGGAAAAGTCTCTTTGTAGACACACAGAGAGTTTTTCATATTTATATTCTCCCCACATACAACTTACGGCTGATGTCACCAAATAACTTCCAAAAGAAGTAAAATACTTAACTGTCTCATAAATACCTAAACCATTTAGGACATTTCAAACAGAATACCAGAGCTGTGGTTTAGGTGCAACAGTTTAAACCTTTGGCAGTTCACTGCAGATATAGCAGCCTTTATTCTCTGTTACATGTTTTAATCAAGTTCAATTGCTTTGCTTCCAAGAACTCTTTCTAATGTCAGACTCTGGACATTTATCAAGGCTTTGTGAATAATTTGCATTTGATCACCAGTCTGTGGTGCATGCATCATTTCACAAGAAAAAAAAAAAAAAAAAATCAAATAAAATACTGCCAGTAATGTAAGGCTAAAACTTTAGGATCAAGAAAATAGTAGATTATTTGAAATATAAAAAAGAAACATTTGAAGTATAGCAGAACTTTGTACATTTTAGCTAACACTTCTGTTTCATCGTTTTTATTTTAATTTACAACAAAGATTTTAAAACAGCTATTGACTAGATAACCAGTCCTCAAACATCAAATGTAACTTGCAACCTTGAGATGTACCCCTAAAAAAACAAGACAAAGAAAATGTATTTAAAGCTATTGACTAAAACATATCGCCCCACTTTACAATAATAATTACTGTTTAAATGGCTGTTTAGAACTAAAGCCAATGAATGTCATCAAGTTTAGATTGGATATAATGACCTCATCTAACAAATGTTAACAAAATAAAGGGGAATTTAAAAAAAAAAGGCAAAACGGTGGCACTTGTGAACCACCTTTGCAAATGTCACTGAAAAGGTTGTTTTGATTGAAATTTAGAGATGGTTGCCATTTTACCCCTGACATTGAATTCATATCAATTTTCACTTTAATGTTAAACATAAAAGCAATCAAATCTTGTTACAGAAAAAAAGTCAGCATGATTGATTAACAATGTTAAGCTTTACATCCATTTCAAAGGCATTAATTAGTATAAAAGATATGTGCAGGATTCAAGTTCATGTTATTTCATCACATGTGGTACATGAGTTGGAACTAAATTGTGTACACATAGTCCCAGGTACATCTAACAATAGCAAAAATATAAAGTGTAAAAATAAACAGTAAAGAAGGATTTAAGATACAGTATAAACTACTTGTAAGAGATACACTAAACACTAATAGTACAAAACAATACACCGAACAACAACAGCACAAACATGAGTCTGTTTGAGTAGATGAGTACAAATGAATACAGCAGCATAAAATGATCAGCAGCATGATACCAGCGGCTTGGATAATCAGCAGCACATATCACCAATCAAAGTGACATTGCAGTTTTTTTTTTTTTTTTTTTCACCCTGATTAGGGATTTTATGAGCCTAAAAGCTTCAGGGTACAAGCTACTCTGAAGAATAACATATTTTAATCATTATTTATTTATTTATTTACTTTTGTGAAAATCTATAAAGCTTTTAAGTCAAGGAGCAGGCAGTGTCTCAGGATGTCAAATTTTGAAGAGAGGAAGGGACATGGATAGACCTCGTAAATTCAATTCAATTCAAATTCAAAAATACTTTATTAATCCCAAAGGGAAATTAAAGTTTGCTGTAACTCATTATCCTCATTTTATTAAGAGATGCTATATGGATACTGATGGCTGTGGACAGGAAGGATATATTTAAAAGGTCACAGCAGAGATGAAGAAAATGGCAGCAGATGCTGTCCGATCCATCCACCCAGACTCGACTGGACTCTTGGTTTCCCTGCGCTGCAGGACTGCCCAAATGCTGGGCTGAACTCCTCCCATTATGATGGCCACTCTTCCCAGCAGCCCGTCGAGCTCCTCATCACTGCGGCTGGCCGGCTGCAGGTGTTGGTGTACAATACCGGTCCTTCTGCTGTCAGGAGCCACATTTCCTGCTAGCAGGATCTCAGTGGTCAGGCACTTTGCACAGACGTCAGAGAGACGGGAAGGCATCCACAGCACCTCCTTTTCAACTCATTTGAGATTTGAGGCTGCATTTGAGATATTATTTGATCAACAAAGAAGTTACCACTGATATTACAAGCAGACACGTACCAGTCACACAAACACAGGAAATAAAATGTCAAAATAAACTTGATGGGTTTTAAATAATCAAATAAACTTGAATACCAAATTAGTTACATGTATATTCTTTTCTTTTGGTTTCTGGTTGACAGCTCAGATCTATTTGTACGATTTACAAGTTGATGCAAAGTGATGTTTCAGCGCTTTTGTGATTTGGAAAGTGGGTTGAAGCAGCAGAGCTATGTGGTCCTGCAAACAAACATTTTGGGCATACATTCATAGAAAGTATTGAATATGCAGCAGGGCTGATGCAATAACACAACTCTGAGTGCTGAGAGAAATATCTTTGTGGAATTAATGTGAAGACAATAAGAAGGGGGAGGAAGCCCACAAACCTATTTTACTAACACCTTGTTAGGCAATTGAAAAGTAGATAATTCGAGAAACTGATGCCAAAATATACAGAAATGGAACAGAGACCTGAAAGAAAAGGCGTTTGAATCATCACTCATAGTATGAGACATAACAGTGCAGAGTAAAGAGCCATTAATTGCAGTATGTTTTCCTCCTCATCATTTTTTCCTCAACCAAAGAGACAATCGCACTTCCTTCACTTTTTCACTGAGATGGAGACCAGGCAAAGGGGAGAAGTACAGAAACTCAGGAGGGGAGGGTTCCTGCTTGACAAATTATGTAGTACAGCCGTGACATCAGTTTCTTTTCATATTTGGACGGCTCTACTGGACGGCTCAATGAAGCGAATGGATAATCAAGATCCAGTTCCTTAAAAGACCATATCTATTCTCTAATTTTGATTTATAGTATTACATTTCATATCAGTTTCAATTTTCCATAACAAGCCTAAAAAAAGTAACATTATAAATGTATTTATTTTAACAGCTAGATAACTTGTCACATGGTGTACTGGAACTAGTTCAAATCATATTCCATGTTACAACTATTTACATAAAAGTAATCAGTGACAAATGATGGCAGTTCAGCTTCTTGAAGAAGTCCTGTTTTGTAGAGGATTATTTTACCAGCCAGTCCTTCAAGTTAAAGACCAATAGTTAACTCAAAATGTAGGGATAGCGGTGATACCAGGAAATTAGATTCAGCCTGTATTTTTTTTTGTTTTGTTTGTACATTATAATTACTTATTTAAAAAGCTTGTATTGTAAGTCAATTTGTTTTTTAACAAGCTCATGTTTGTTCTTTGTAGGATTAAAAAAGCCAGTGTCTTGCGTTGGTTTTGTCTCTGTGTCTTATTACTGTAAGGGTATAATCATGACCAATCAAAGGCGTTTGTCTGATCAGTTAAACATTAGATTCTCATAAATGTGCCAGAGCTTCTCCACAATTTGAAAACATTTCAAATGATTTCATCAAATGGAATAACTTGGTTATGTAGTCAGATATTCAATTAGATCAGAAGAACAGAGGGAGCCTTCTTCAAGTGAGACTGTGCACAAGATTTACAACTCGGAAAGGGAAGCTCCCAAAAACATTTTTTTTTAAGGGGGGGGGGGGGGGGTGTGTTCCACAAATATTTCCCTATGTCACATAAAAAAAATTAATAAAAGAAATTGGATCAAAAGGATGTTGCATCCAAATAGGATTAAGAGATTTATGAGTTTTACTCATAATCAAGTGGTGATTTTTACTTAATGCACAATGGAAACATAATCTAGTGATTTTCAGGCATTTTACTCCTGAAAGCCTTTTCTCTTCTAACAAAGCTATAACGTGTGTCCCTTTTGAGGATCAAAATCTATGATTGTGTTTCTGCAAAGAGTGTATCATCCTTTATACCATCCTTAAAATGTCTTTTCAAAACCTTTTTCATTCTATAGAAATGTGATGATTACCTTGTGCTTTCATACCTCTGTTCAGTGATGAGATGTCAGATATGTGTAACCACCTGTTGAGGCTTTTGTTTAACTCTAATTGGTACTGAAGCCTCTGACAAGTGTTAAATAACTTGAAACTGCTTGTTTAAACAATCTGTGCAACCATGTGCTTCTATGACTTTATGAATGTATCCACATGGAAATATTTAGACTTAAAGATGAGCTCAGCTACCATCATGAACAATGCTATAAATGTAAAACTCTAACCCTCATGATTCCTGTAACAAAAATTGGCAGGACGAAATTGTCAAAGATTTGTAATACAGTGGATTGAATTGAATACAAGTGAATGCACAGAAACAAGACACTAGTTGTTTGCTGCACTGGAAAATATGTTTCTCTTTTTACTCTAGTTTGTACAGAAAGAGCATCTTATGGTTCAGTCATATCTGCATGTTTTTCGTTGGCTGCAGTAATGTGAGTGTGACCATCTCTGTGATTATTATTATTATGACAATGTATGCATGATGTAAGCCAGATTTAAAACTACTGATCACCATCAATCAAGAATCAGCTTTTTTAAAGCTTAAAACGTTTTTTTTTTTTGTTGTTGTGTGTGTGTAACTAGCAAAAATAAAATAAATAAATAAAATCTATGTTTTGTGTAAAGTAAATGTTAAGCTAACATTTTAAAGGTAATATGTCATATGTGCTAATTTATTAGCCCTGCTCTGAAAGCCTAGAGGGCCGTGAAAGGACCATGCTGCTATAGATTTTTTCCTTTTTCACATTTAGTGCCTTGCTTCTGTATCTTTGTTGCATGCCTTGAATAAATCCCAATTTATGTTTATGTTAGTTTATGTTAGTGCTCACATTAAACATGTGAACTGCAGCCGAACTTAACATATGAGAATCGTGCTGCTACTGTTTAGTGTTTTGCACTATTAGTGACTAGCATACATATTAGATCTTTTAGTGTAACGTTTGGCATCCATTTAGCGTGTATTTAGTTGATATCTTAGATCCTTATTTACTGTTTCTTTGTACACTTTATATTTTTGCTATTGTTTGATGTAACTGGGACCCTGTGTACACAATTTTGTTCCACCTCATGTACCACATGCGATGTCAATAACAATGAAGAACCTTGAATCTTGATTTAAAACCATTTCTCTGTTTGGTGTGGCCAAAAAGCTGTGACTGCCAACTTAAATCAAGTTGACCCTGAAGTTAATCATTCTAGATATACTGTACTTAAAGCGTCTGTAACATGATTTATGAACTTTAAAGAAAGTGTCACAATATAAATATATTTTATCATTCAACTAAGTTTGTTTTTGCAAACAAACTTATAAATATATTAAAATTTCATTCAAAGTCATTTTAAATTTGGCGCTGTGGTTTCG
>JARVLU010000952.1:27146199-27159440 GCA_031762415.1 Simpsonichthys santanae | reverse complement strand
AAATGTGTTTTTTTGTTTGTTTGTTTTGTTTTGGTGGGGTTGGTGGGGTGGGTGAGTTTGGCCACGTTTTATTTATTTATTTATTTTTAATTTTGACTCATTTGATCACAATTTATGTTTTTGTGGCTTGTCAGTCAGTCACACCTTTCTAAAGGTCTTTCACATTTCCCAGGCTTTCAGATTAATTCATAATAAATTGAGACTGATTCAAGACACTTGCAATGACTCTGAGACTATGTAGCAACTCCAATTGTTGTTACAATTTTTGAACACGTTCAACATTTCAAAAACATTAAAGTTTCTCACAGCGACTTACACAAGGTAACTGAACCTTCACAAAAGTCCAAAGACATTTCACAAAAGTCTCTTGCAAACATTTCCAATTTGTCTTCAACAGTTGCAGCCTGTTGAAGACAAAGAGACAATTAACACTTTTAACACTAACACTAATAGTGTTATCTAACGCTGTTAACACTGTTAACTATCTGTCAACCTTTAGCCCATGCTGTATGAGTTAATGTTAATGTTAGCTAAACATCGTTCCCAATCCACAGCCAGTTTTTCAACAATTTTTAAAGGACTATATACAATTCTGCAAAAAAAAAAAATAAAAAATAATAATAATAATCATAACTATTGCTAGTTGCTGTTCACACATAATGATGGCATCATCATGATGCCTTTCTTTTGCCTTTTGTGGCTCTTTACATTAGCTTTCATCTCTCTTACACCTTTGGCTTCATCTTCAACCTGCACTCTTTTCCATCCCCACTGAAGGAACTAGTAAAACACTGAAATTCTAAGCAGAAAGGGGATGATTTAGACAACATTTTTTGAACTTGTTTTAACTCTGCTCTGCTCTAATAAACTCCTATGTTTAGCTACCTGTGGCTTCATTAGACAAACATCACATGCGCTGGGCTTAAAGCAAATTTTACATTGAAACAAAATATTCAGAGACAGTGAAAAAGTCACCGTTTTTTTTACACTATGCACAGCTGTGTTGCAAATAACAAACATCAGAGACATTACTTGCTTGGTGCTTTGTTTTATTTAAAATGCTGAGGGGCGTCTGCAAACTTACTAAATCTAAGTCAGTGTTGCCAACATTCTAAATTAGCCGTGCCTGCAAATTGAAATGCTCAGCTAGTGGCTTGGATGCTTGCTCTGTTTACTATGTGTTCTCCATTAAAAACAGGAACCACATGCACAAGTTAAAGTAAACCACTTCATGGGTGTATTTGGTAAAGAATACATGAAAGCAAGCTTCATTCATTGCCAATCTTATGATTTAAGCAACTTTTATTCTTGTGATCATACATTAAAAGCATTTATTAACAAAACGCCTGAATTCAACATTGACAGCATGCAGCATTGACCGTGATCTCTATTGACTGAAAAAGGCTAGGGGAACAAAGCCTCTTCTAAAGGTCAACTGTGAATACTGCTAAGTGAAAGCCAAAATAAAGTGAACTGCACACGGAGCAAGAAGTCAAATTAAGGGCACTTTTACTTTTGTTACAGGTGTTCTGGTTGGAAATTCCAGCTTTAACACACTCTTTATATGTTGTTCTGTGTTTGTGCTCATCTCTCAGAAAGCAGATCTGGCTGTGGCTCCCCTTACAATCACGCTCGTTCGTGAAGAAGTAATAGACTTCTCCAAGCCCTTTATGTCTCTGGGTATTTCCATCATGATCAAGAAGCCCACCAAATCCAAACCGGGAGTCTTTTCATTCCTGGACCCGCTGGCTTATGAGATCTGGATGTGCATCGTGTTTGCCTACATCGGCGTCAGCGTTGTCCTCTTCCTCGTCAGCCGATTCAGCCCATACGAGTGGCACGCCGAGGACTGCGACGAGGCATGTGAGCCCCAGACTCCTACACAAGCGGCAGCCTCCAACGGCGTGCAGCCGAGCCAGACGCCAACGCATCAGAACACCAACCAGCAGAGTCTTGAACAGACCAACGAGTTTGGCATCTTTAATTCTCTTTGGTTTTCACTGGGCGCCTTCATGCAGCAGGGCTGTGATATCTCACCACGGTAAGAAATCAAGTGTTGAAGTTTTGCATGCTTGGTCCTCAAGTACTGTATTCCCTTTTGATTGTTGGTGCACAGCAACTCTCACTGCTACATAAGTTTACCATTTCTCAGCTAGAATTTTTTTAACAAGACTTTTATTTTTTGGCTAGTCACCGCCGTAGCAGCAATTTGCTTTGATTTATTTTCTGTAAAGAGCTTTTAAACTAAAACATCTTCACTATGCCAGGTCTACTAAAGCAATCAATTTGCATCAGTGATTACAGTTTGTTTTTGTGTGGGAAGAAAAAAAAACTTAGATGATGCTCATGGAGTGTTCTGAAGCATCTTGATGTATGCATAGAGTTATATGGGTTGGCTTTCATCGAGTGCTCTTATGAGTTTTTGTACAAAACCATCATCAAAAGGTCACCAATTAAAAATCTCATTAAGTGTCTGAAATTAGAGGCACTGAGGTCGACATTTTGAGCTTTCCTCAGGGATTGAGAGTGATAGAAGAGGAGAGAAATGAATGACAGTATCATCCCTGTAAGCTCTGTCTGAGCCTACAGAGTCAGCTTGGGTCATCAGTAGCAAGAACTTCCATCTCTTTGAGCTACATATACTTTGGTCATATGTGCAGTTTAGTGATTTGAAGGAGGATGGAGATGATGATGCGTCAAAGCATGGTTGCAACTTGAAAAGATTTGGATGACAAACTGAAGACTGTTGTAGCTCCATTGAGTAATTTGTATTAAGCTATAGTGTTTACATAATTTGAAACAAACAATGTGGCATTTAGCAAATTTTTTTGCTTGGTTTGAGTGATGAAGTCTCAGATATGTCTTAAATGTGTATATACTGACAAGATACATTAGGAATAAAAAGTCTTAGTTTGACCCTATTTAAAAGACCATGCTCTCCTTCCTATGTGATCCTAAGACCATCCTATGTGATCTAAATGTCAGCAGCCATCTTGTGTTGTGGATTAGAGAGTTTTTAAGAGGAAGACCCCAACGAGTCTGTGTTGATAATGTTCTATCTGCCTGCAGGCTTTTGAACAGTGGTGTTCCACAGGGTTGTGTGCTATTGCAATTTTATTCTCTTTAAACAGAAATGAGTTGTGGCACAACAACAAAGACTTCACATTAATTAAGTATGCTGATGATATGGCCCTAGTTGCTGGTCTGATAATTACCAACAGCCCCTCTTACTCCCAGGTCATAGATCAGCTCTCTGCCTGGTTTGATGACAGTTTTCTGGACCTTAATGTCAGTGAAACCAAGGAGATTTGTCTGGGAAGTAGATGGGGAGCAGCCAGCACCAGACCTGTATCCAGACCTTCTGTTATAAAAAGGCAAGAAGTAGAGCAGGTGACTGAATTTAAATACCTTTGAACCATAATTGATAAGTTGACCTTTCAGCTCAACACTGACTGTATTTACAAAAAAGCCATACGGCATATCTACATTCTATGTAAGCTAAGGAGCTTAATGCTAGTAAAAATACCTTATATTTGGTGTACAGGTCACTGATTGAAAGTGTTGTATCCTTTAATATTGTTTCATGGTATGAGAACTTCCTACCCAAAGACAGGAACAAGTTGTCGGGGGTGGTCAAACAAGGTAGTAAAGTCATCAGTATCAACAAATGTAACATACAGCCCTGTACAGTCAGGCTGTATAATAAAAGGTAATACAGGTTTACAATGACCCAACTCATCCACTGCAACCATTATTCAGCTTGGTAACATCTGGCAGAAGACTGGTGGTCCCTCTGGTAAAGTAAAATGGTTACAAAAAGTCATTTGTTCCCTCTGCTGTGAGTTTACTTAAAAAGGTTCCTATTTAAGCATATGACTTCACATGATAACCCATTCTCTGCTAAGATGTTTTATTTTTAATGTTTTTTTAATGTATCATGTATTTTACAATTGGTTTTATTGGATTAGCAAAGCAGGCAGCACGCTGGCGCAACTGGTAGAGCTGCTGCCTCTCAATGGGTAGTTTACCCTGGTTCAAATCCTGGTCTGGGGCCTTTCTGGGTGGAATGAAGGCCAACTGAGAAAGCTCTTCAGATGAAGAGAGAAATGTTTTCTGTAACAAATAAAGTCCAGTTGTTTCTGTATTGAACGCTTTTTTGATTTCTGGGTGGAGTTTGCATGTTCTCTCTGTGCATGTGTGGGTTTTCTCTGAGTACTCCAGTTTCCTCTCGCAGACCAAAAACATGCACGTTAGACTGATTGGTAACTCTGAATTGTCTCTAGGTGAGAGTAAGAGAGTGAATGGTTGTTTGTCTCGTTTGTCTATATGTGTCCCTGTGATGGACTTGCGACTTGTCCAGGGTGTCCCCCTCCTCTTGCACAATGATTTCTGGACATGGGTACCGGCGACCCCCGTGACCCAAAAAGGAAGAAGCAGGTAAAGATAATGGATGGATGGGTTAGCAAAGCTTTTTAAAGTTTTATGGTATTTTTAACTTGTGTTATTTTGTACGTATGAGCCAGATGTCAAAGATAAATATCCATCTCATGAAATGTTATGGACAATAAAGTTATATTGATTGATTGATTGTTCCTATTTAAAAGACCATGCTGGCATTGGATTATAGGAGCATAAAAATTGCAATTTTTTTGGTTTTAGTTTTAAATGGATCACACTAAAATAGTGTCCTGTGTATTTCTGTAGTAGAAATGAGACAAGATGGAGCACTTAAAGAAGTTAGAGACTTGTGGCAGCGACATTTGCAGGATGTATTTTCATTTACCCTGATGCATGCTCAATAATCCAGGTAGAAAAATCTAAAAAAGCTAAGTCTGGTCCTCTGGACGATAGAGGACCAGACTTAGCTTTTTTAGATATTTTCATTTGCCTTACATGACTTACTCAGTTACCAGTGGGGGGTTGAAAACACCTGTACATATGGGTTGAGTGTAGATGCTCAGCAGTGCACACTATAAGTAGTGAATCCCTCCTTCCGCGTGCCTCCTCCTGACATTGTTTCCTGCTTGCAGACTCTGCTGTGCTTCATTCAGGATGAAGCCTGTTGTCCAAATGCTCTCCTACAAGCTGGAAATGTAGCTGTAAAATTATTGATCTTGTTGTATGCCACACAGAGAGAGAGAATGTCACCGCTTCCTCAAATAGTCTGATCCCTGTAGCTTTTTTGTGGCTGCACAAATGTTCTGTTTCTGTGTGTGCGGGCATTACTGTGTGTGCTCATGCATATTTTTAAGTATTTGGTTTTGTTGTACTTTAATAGTGAATGGAAACATTTGTACGAACTGTGCCTAAAAGAACAAAGCAAATTATTGTTGTTCTTTAAGAAATGTTGCATGTAGTCTAATTTTAAAGTTAAACAAGATAACTGGTTTAAAATTTTAAGCAGGTAATGTAAGACAAAGGCATCTATGGCCAAAGGGTGGCTCATGGGTCAGAAAAAAACTTATAGTATCATCAACATCTTCAAGTTAAAACAAAACTCCCTCAACACAACCACATTGGTAATAAATCTTGAGGCAAGTAAAAAGAAAGGATGTATTGGCTTTTTTAACCATTTCCGAAACAGAAGATTGTTCTTGTTTTAGGACTATAACATTTAAGGCTTAAGGCCCCCACATACCAGGGTGTACTTCACTCCGCAGAGGTACTCGAGGCGGACTCAACACAGACGTCAGCCGGCCATGTCAGTGCAAAGATCAATAAATACAACCACATAGAAATAGTGTTGTACAATAAACTACCAGGCAACGGTTTGTTTTGTATGCGACACCAAAGTATTAAATTCCCCTTCTTCATCCCTGATCTGGCCTTTTCTTTTGTTTCTTTGCCAAGCGCCCTCTTCCTCCTCGTCCATTGACGCGATGACTGAAACTGTGAGAAATGCAGGAATTTGTCACGAGAGAATTAAGATCAGGTCCAGTGTGGCTGCAGAAGGGTCTGGAGATTTCCCGGTGGGCCGGTCTGATATGTGGGCTGCAATCCCTGTTGTTTTTTCTTTGTTTTTTTAGAACCTTATATTAATAACATAAAAACACAGAACACCGCTGCACTGATCCTGCCCCAGGGCAGCCAGCAGCTCTCTTTTTTTTTTTCTTCCAAGAATTGGATCTGCAACGTGACCTGTCAATTAAACCTGTAGGCGTGTCAGCAAATGATCAATCGACGACATCAGTTTGTCTCGAAGATACAGTAAACGCCCCTTACCTGCAGAGGCGGGCTGCAGCCCATCAGGGTGTACGATCGAGTATGGAGTGCGGACAATACGCGCAGAGTCCGCATGGCTCATGTAGTACACACAGTACGCCCAAGTACGTGGGGGCTTTTAGGATTCTCTTTTTTTCTTCTTTTTATTAAAGTCAATGGTTATAAAATAACAAAAATAAAAAGTAGTATGAAAGATAAAGCTTTAGGCTTTTTGAAAAAAAAAAACAGTGTAACTTTTTGCTGCAATCAAGTCTATAGTTGTGATGCTGTCTCTGTAAAGTTCCTTTTAGAATCACCAGCTGGGCTTGAACAGCTGTCATGTTGCCTCTTTGGTTTGCCTTGTAAAACTGTTTTTTTTTTTTTTTTTGTTTCGTTTCCATTAAGTCTTTTTATGCTGACTGCAACTAACAGTTTCTGGTTTGTGGAGCTAAAGAGAGGATTTTTATAAACCGACCATAAAAAAAACTCAACATAATGGAACATTTATGGAGCTTCTAAACACTAAATAATTCTTTTAGGAGCTACAACTGCTTTAGATAAATACCCTATTCTGTTTTATAGTTGTTTTTGTCTTTCATTTTAATATATTTATAAGAGTAGTCATGATGCACATTTAAAAATACACAATAACATTATTTTTTGTTAGTGTCTGCATGATGTCTTGAAAACCAAGCACTGAATGTTTCACCCTGCTGCTGCCCTGAAGGAAACATTCTCCCCTTGAAAATTTAGGTGACCTAGATGCTCTAGTTACCACAGCACACACACAACAAACACACAGCCATAGAAGGAGTTGTTTGTTAAAGATATTCTCTGGAAATTTAAAAAAAAAGGACAAGTGATGCTATTCTTTGTCCCCCTGGAGAGCAAACCAGTAATATATTTACCTCGCATTGTCAAGAACTGTGCCAATAAGCTGAGAAAAAGATTAAACAAGGCATGTGTTTAATTTAGTATATTTTGCAAACATTAAATTTATGATGTGCGGTAGCTGACACATCATTAGTGTAGGTTTAGATATAAAATCATATTTAACTGAGGTGTTGCAAAGTAAGACACAAACCAAACACCCAAAAAATAGTGTAGCCACGGGCAGGGTGACATTTCTTAATAGGTACTTGTAAATTACTCATCGTCGTGTCTTTATCAGGAAGAGGTGAGAACAGAATGTTCTGGCGCATTCAGCCCTGAGGAAGGCAGCTCAGCGTTTCATACGTCTGTTTAATTAGAGACAAAAGGCCAAAGAAACAACACTGATCATCCTCTACTGGATTAATCAGACATGTTTACCTCCTCTGCCTGCCTCGGTCGGGTCTGTGTTGTTTTTTTACACTGAATCTAATAGAAAATGTGCTTATTGCCATTTTCTTCATCTGATGTTATCAAGCTAACGGTGCCGCTGCATCAAGCTGCACGGGCAGCTCAATGTGCATAAATCTGTATGCAAACAAGGTTTTGTTCTGGCCTGATGTGATGCAGTGATGTATACCGTTCGTCTCCAAGTGTGCATTAGCCACACTTCTCCTCCCTTTGCTATTTGTGAGACCTTGTTTACTGTGCTCTTTCTAAATGTCAGGACTGTCAGTCAGATGCTTCTAAAAAGCCACAGTCTGTTCTTTTGGGCCCTCCTTGTGTTTATCTCTGCAAACAGGTGGACTCTGAGACTACCCCTACCCCAC
Organism: Simpsonichthys santanae; assembly: GCA_031762415.1. Lineage (NCBI taxonomy): Eukaryota > Metazoa > Chordata > Actinopteri > Cyprinodontiformes > Rivulidae > Simpsonichthys > Simpsonichthys santanae. The sequence goes on along the minus strand of JARVLU010000952.1, from coordinate 27,151,539 downwards.
TCCCAATCACACACCTAAACGCCACTCCATCCATCCATCCATTCATTTGCTAGTTTCCTTCCACTCCTGTTGCTTCTTTTCAGTCCTCCTCTCATCTGATTTGCACTCTGCCTCTTTCAGTAGTTGTGTTTGGTTCAGAATTAATCACATGTGACAGATTTATCTTTGGACCATGAGACAAACTTTTAAAACTATCTGCAGAATCTGTGATCAATCCATCAATCCATCCATATAGCCTCATTCTGCCTTGAAAGTGGACTTGCTGTAGTGTGAACACTCATAAAGGTGGAAATATTTTCTTTATAATGGAGGGTTTTTGTGGATGGCACGGTGGCACTCTCAGCGAGTATGTCGCTGGATTGAACCCCAACTAGGGGCCATTCTGGGTGGAGTTTGCATGTGCTCTCCGTGCATGTGTGGGTTTTCTCCAGGTACTCCAGTTTCCTGCCACAGACCAAAAACATGCATGTTAGACTGACTGGTAGCTCTAAATTGTCTCTAGGTGTGAGTGAGAGAGTGAATGGTTGTTTGTCTCTATGTAGCCCTGTGATGGACTGGAGACTTGTCCAGGGTGTCCCCTGCCTCTCGCACAGCGACTGCTGGATATGGACACCAGTGGCACTGAATAGTGGATCTGAATGAGGGAAACTGGGTAAAGATCATGCATGGATGGATGGAGTGTTTTTGATTTTAATAATTTAGAAATGCATGAAAAACTCAATAGCTAAAACATTTTCAAGGTATTGAAGTTAGATATTCAAACAATAGTGTGATGACACCGCACACAGTAGTGGAGCAAGTTGAGATTAGACATGTTTCAAAATTACCTCTGTGTGCTGAACCCTATGTAAAATTATATGGATGACAGCAGCAGCTAGCTTTAGCAGTTTGTGTCTGGGACACTTTCGTCTGCATTGCAAGTTTTCTGCTACAATGGTCATTCAGTGTAAAGGTTTGATATATTACTTTTGCATGAACGCTTCTGTTCAGTGCCCTGAGATGACTTCTGTTGTTACTTGGTGTTGTATAAATAAACTGAACTGAATTGAACCTGTAAGGGATGATGGTTGTAATGGACTTGATAGTGCAGGTAAACACAAATACACACACACACACACACATACACAATCATGAAGGAATTAAACAATAAGGATTACAATCATATTTGCACTAAAAGTGTCTGTCAAACAGGAAGAAAAGCCCAGGGGTATAAGTAGTAAGTGGGTGATTACTAAATGAAATCAGCTGGGATGATCAGGGACACATGGCCAAAGAGTCACTCTAATGAAGGATGACTGACACGTGTGTGGGACAGGTGATGCAGAGCAGCTGAGAGAAAACAATGGTATGGATCCAGCACCCAAAAGTCTAGAGCTGCCAGTTTGAGCACATACATGGCAACATACATGGCAAAAAAAAAAAAATAATAATAATAATACACGTAGTGGCAGAAGGAGAAAAAAATAAAAAAATGAAACATCCAAAAATACTGATAAGCAAAAACCTTAGAAGTCCACAAAAACACAAACTCAATGTTAAAAAAAAAAATAAAAATTCTGATTTATTTTACAAAGCATTTCTTTATTTCTTATTAAAGTTGTTTTTAGGAAGGCAGCACTCTGGTTGCCTTTTAGCTTGTCTTCAAAATCTGGATTCTCTTAACTTCAATTTTTCAATGAACTATCTACTGAAACTTCCACAGAATCCCAATTTAAAGTAATCAAATCTATCACTTTAAGCTTTTTTAATTTTATTTTTTCTAATAAAAAATGACTGGTTGAGGATAATAAGAATATTTGCTTTATCACATGATGTCTATATTTTGCCCTATAAATAATAACTACCATAATAATTAGGATGTGTCACTAATTTATTTCATCTATCTGCATTTTCAAGTAAAGCAGTTTGACATGTTTTATTTTAACATAAATTATTATTATTATTTTAATCTAAGAGGCACCTGTTTTTTTTTTTTTTTTTTTTTTTTTTTTTTTTTTTTTTTTTTTTTTTTTTTTTTTTTTCAGAAATTGAATAAAGGAGAAAGAAAAAAAAAAACAATATACTGTAATTCTGTACTTGGGCTGTTCCCAGTTTGATAAATGTCTTCACCCCCAGTTTGAACCTGCGTTCTCCTGACTTGTAGGACTCAGATGACGGAGTGTGTGTTCATGAAGCTCCGCTGGTGAATTCGTTTTGAGACGTTTATTTATCTGATGTCTGTGTGCGCACAAAGGTTTTTATGGTCCCATGGAGTCTTCCCTACTCCTTAGTGTCTAAGTTCCTCCTGTTACATTGTTGTAGACTGAAATAAATTATCTCTGTCACTCACGCACTGCCTGCCGTGGCAACAATAACTCAGCCTGGCCGTCAGAATCGTTCTGTAATAGATTGTGTTTGTGGTGCATTATGGGAGCCAGGGGACAGTCTTGTTTTTCTTAAACTGGGTTTTCCGCCTAACAGTCATACTTTTTTCTTGTGTGTGAGTTGTACAGTTTAGTCACGTAGTATTTGTATTTGAGAAATAAGTGTACCTGAAATGTAAATGTCCATTTATATTTAATTAATTAGAAACACAAACAGTGAAACTAAATGTTTAAAAAAATTTCTAAAGTTAGAATAGACTGAAACCTGAAACCCAAATGGGAGCTTACTGAAGAAAAACACAATTCTCTTCATAAATTGGTTTTCTTTATCTTCTGAAACTAACTAGAAAAAGGAAGATACTTTAATTTGTCCCTCAGTAAAAAAAAAAAAATATTTCAGCAGCAAAGAGATATGCAAAAAAAAAAGAGAATAACAACACAAAAATAAGGTTAATCAACAAACTAAAAAAACTGTACTATTTGTGACAGAAGAAATATTTTAATATGAAGTACAACTATACAAAATGAATTAAACTCAAAATCGAGAAGAGCAACTAAAACTTTATGTCGTATTTTCCGCTGTATATGTCACCCCACCATATAAGTCGCATCTAATGACGCGTCACGTTTATTACGCAACACCGCTGACAACCCGGAAATGTGGACCAAACCTGGAAATGTGGGCCGGTGTTGTGCCAAAAATCAATTGGCTGCCAAATGGTGGTCATGGGAGCATGCATAGGAGGACTTTAACAAGAATTTAACAAGTTTAACTGTTAAAAGCAATTATTTGTTTGCGTGAAATTATGGTAAAGGTGTGTCTCAGTTGAACTGTTCCTTAATCAATGCACTTTGACAGTCAGATTATTTGAATTTCAAAAGCCAATTTGCGGGAGCACGAAGAGTGACAACTTGCTGTGCATTTCTTCAAAATTTAACAAGATAACCACCTAAAACAATATTTGTTTGCTTATAATAATAGTAAAGGTGTGTGTCAGTTTAATGTTTCCTTAATAAATGCACTTTTAATGGTCAAATCTGCTGCATTTCAAAAGTATTTGCTGCCTCATTGTTCTGGGAGTGCACAGAGGAAGGAAATCAGAAAGGAGGAACACTGCACATTTCTTGAAATTTAACAAGATAAGCACCTAAAACAATTGTTTCTTTGCTCAACATTATAACAAAGATGTGTCTCAGTTGAACTTTTACTTAATAAATGCACTTCAATGGTCAAATTAGCTGCATTTCACTGGGGTGGTGCATTGAAATGAAGCTGATTTGATGGTTGCTACAGGCATGATCTCAAAGCTGGACTTAAGGTGGCAGGTTATGGCAAGCCAAGTGTGTCATTAATAGTCACTTTTACCTATTTCATGACACAATGGCATCCCATAATACTCGAGTGCCTTCTGAAAATGGTAGTGTTCAATATTTTCCATGTCAGAATGAAAGAAAACGATCATATCTTGGTCAAAAATTGGTTTATAAATATGAGGAAAAAACATAAGTCGCTTTGGCGTATAAGTCACAGGGCATGCAAATTAGTCAAAAAGGTGTGACTTGGAGAAATATGAAAATATTTAAAAATAAAAACTTTCCTAGGGAATTCTGGAATATATGGGAGTTAAGTGGAAACTGGATATTTTAGACAAACTGTTTCATATCTGAACAAATATAGGCACATCAAGCATTTGTTATATGAGTTTAACCCACAGTTTCTGAAAGACTCAATTTTTAAAACGTATTTGCATATTATGGCATCATGGATGAATTCACTGTGTCACAACCACAACACTTGGAGAATAATTAATTTTGAACATCTATATCATTCACTTTTGTAGTAGTAGTAGTACTTTTCTAAATTTTTGTGCATAACTCTGAACAAAAATATTGCTTGTTTTTTGTGTTCATTTTATCTACGTGAAAACAAAACAGACTTCAGTGAGTTGCATTTTACAACAAAACAATCTACATATATGAAAAACCTTTTATACGTTAATATTTATATCGTTCCCTATCAGGGTTAGTAGGCAGATTGGACCCAGAATGCAGACTGACACAATGAGCTCAAGAAAATAAAACTATTTTTATTAAAAGTGTAAACAGAAAGCTGACGTAGGAGCATCTGGCAAAAATACTCAGGAGAAACGTGTAGGGAAAACTTGGGAGCAAATTAGACTGAGGCAAAACACCAACAATGCACAGCTGAAGTGGAGATGGAAAACAACCTGAATATAAGGACCAAGGATAAGTGAGAGATTGACTGCAGCTGAGACTAATATGAAATGAGGAACTTAAAACATGGAGGAAACTGATTTAGGATGAGTGAGGAACGGTACAGGGAACGCAGCTAACACCACAAGCAAGAAGATAACACAAGAATAAAAAAACTTCAATAAAAATAAAGTACAAAAATAATAAAACTAACAAAGAATGCAGACCATGATAGTCTCTGCATGTTTATATGTTAACCATTGGTCATCATTTTCTAGGGTACCGTAATTTACAGTCTATAGAGCGCACCCAAGTACAAGCCACACATACTAAATGTAAAAATATAAAAACAAATATGAATACATATAAGCGGTCCCAGTGTATAAATTGTGGGTGTTCACGTTGTAACATGAAAGGCAGCAGCAAACGCTTACTGAGAAATGTGCAGCTCTTGTTGTAGATCAAGAATCAACCGACAGATGGCATTTCATAGACTTTAGTGTACTTTCAACACACACAGACAGAGTGAATCACACACCTCTTCATGCTGAAAACCTCTTTCACTCATGGTTACTCTACAGAATGACGGGTCACAAACTAAGACATAATGAACACATAAACTAGACTAAGAACAGACTAGTACAGGTAATCAGGTAAACAGTTGTGGTTGTCTATTGTTGATTGTCCAAGGAAAATCTATTGCTGTATTGTAATGTTGTCATCATCCTTAGTTTGTAGCCAGGTCTCTCTTGTAAATGAGTCC